>PISX010025640.1:0-25842 GCA_004024625.1 Mellivora capensis | reverse complement strand
ACAACAGTTCAAAATCTGTGGGACACAGCAAAGGCAGTCCTGAGAGGAAAATATATAGCGGTACAAGCCTTTCTCAAGAAACAAGAAAGGTCTCAAATACACAACTTAACCCTACATCTAAAGGAGCTGGAGAAAGAACAAGAAAGAAAGCCTAAACCCAGCAGGAGAAGAGAAATCATAAAGATCAGAGCAGAAATCAGTGAAATAGAAACCAAAAAAACAATAGAACAAATCAACGAATGGGAATGAAAAAACAATAGAACAAATCAACGAACGGGAATGAAAATGGCAGCCTCCCAGTCTCTGGCCCGGAAGAGCTGAGATTCGGGGTCCGCTCCTCAGAGAAAAGACCCGGCTACTCCCATCTCCCTCGCCTCTGGCCGCGCTCCGAGCTCACCCAGCCTGCGACCGGTTCAAGGTAACCCCGAGCTGAGAGCTCACTCCTCGGCTCTGTCTCTGTAGCCGGCTTCCCCGCTCCGATACCTGCTAGCTCTGCAACACTCAGACATCCCTGATCCTTCTGTGACCCTGCGCAACCTGGGGCCTCGCTGACCCCGTGTGGGCTTCACCCCGGTTTAGCCTCTGGAGCGATGTCCCTCCGTGGAGCAGACTTTTAAAAGTCCCGATTTAGTGCTCCGTGGCTCCGCCGCTTGCCGGGAGCCGGCCCCTCCCCCGCGGTCTATCCTTCCGTTGCTTTCGATTCACTTCCCCGCCAGTCCTACCTTCCAGAAAGTGGTCGATTTTCTGTTTCTAGAATTGCTGTTCTTCCTCTCTTCGATCTCCCGTTGGATTTGTAGGTGTTCGCAATGGTTTGATAAGCTATCTAGCTGATCTCCTGCTACCTGATGTCGTCTCAGCTGCTACTTCTCCGCCATCTTGACCGCTCCCTATCAAAAATTTTTATTATTTTTAACTTTTTATTTTTTTAGTTTGAGATGTAGTGTTCAATAATTTATCAGTTATGTATAACACCCAGTGCTCATCATAGCACGTGCTC
Organism: Mellivora capensis; assembly: GCA_004024625.1. NCBI lineage: Eukaryota > Metazoa > Chordata > Mammalia > Carnivora > Mustelidae > Mellivora > Mellivora capensis. The sequence goes on along the minus strand of PISX010025640.1, from coordinate 24,845 downwards.
TCCTTAAGGTCCATCACCCAGTTACCCCACATCTGCTACCACCCCTCCAGCAACCCTGTTTGTTTCCTATAGTTTCCTATAGGAAACTATAGTTTCCTATAGTTTCTCATGGTTTTTCTCCCTCTTTTCCCATTCAGTCTTTCAGTCCTTTCCCCTATGATCTTCTGTGCTGTTTCTTATATTCCACACAAGAGTGAAACCATATGATAACTGTCTTTTTCTGATTGACTTATTTCATTCAACATCATTTTGCCCTCCAGTCCCACCTGTGTAGATGTAAATGGTAAGTATTCATCCTTTCTGATGGCTGAGTAATATTCATTTTAATTAGATTTTAAGTTGCTTTTGTCTTTGGAGGCTTTTAAAAAGAAAACTGAATTGGGTCCCCTTCAGTGTCACTTGTAAGAAAGGAAAACCTTTTTTGTTGTTTAATGTGTCTTTTTTTGTTATCCAAATGAAGATTAAAAAAAAATATATGTGTGGGGCCTCCTGGGTGGCTCAGTGGGTTAAGCCTCTGCCTTCGGCTCAGGTCATGATCTCAGGGTCCTGGGATAGAGCCCTGCATCAGGCTCTCTGCTCAGTGGGGAGCCTGCTTCCTTTTCTCTTTCCGCCTGACTCTCTGCCTACTTGTGATCTCTGTCTGTCAAATAAATAAATAAAATCTTAAAAAAAAACTGTGGCTCTGTTTGTGTTACTTTAGATGATTCAAGTATCAAAAAGATTCTTCCACTAAATTGCTTTTATAATATGAGAATGTATTAGTACAAATTAATAAACATATACCGTGTGAAAAGCAAAAAAAAGTAGATGAAAGATCTGAGAGACACTTCTCCAAAGAAGATATACAAATGACCCATACACACATGAAAAAAATGCAACATCACTAGTCATCAGATAAATGCAAGTCAAAACCATAATGATATACCATTTCATACTCACTACGATAGCCATAATCAGAAAGGCAGATAATAACAAGTTTTAGTGTGCATGTAGAGAATTTGGAACCCTTATACCCCACTGGTGGGATATAAAATGGTGCAGCCATATTGGGAAACAATCTGGTAGTTCCTTAAATGTTAAACAAAGATTTACTATTGTAAGGGCCTATTTAGCCAGAGCAGCCCCACCTTGGTTGAACAGCCATTTTGTTGTTTATGCAGTAAAACTTAAACTGACCCTGTCCCCCCCCCCCCACCCCCCGCCAACTTACTTAAAAGCAAGTCTGGGAAACCAGTCCCAGGTAACAAAGCCCAAATACAAGGGTGGGTCAGGTCAGGTGGAGATAACAGCCCAAATGCAGGGATGAGTCAGGTCAGGTGGAGACATCCAATCATGGAGTCTGCATATTGTCTCCTTAGCTAACAAAGAGTGTGGGCCCCACCTTTTGGGCACCTTTTGGGCGCCAATTCTGACCAAGGTGATAGGCTAGTTCAAATAGCTACTATGGGGTGAATTGTAGTTCAATTGGCCACCCGTGTGTGACCTAGCATGACTGTGCAGCTTTCTCTGTGTGTTGCAATCTCATTGGCCACCTGTGTGTGGCCAGGCCCAACCACATGGCCTTTGCTCTATAAAAGTTAGTCTGTGAGGCAGGGAGGGGTCGCCCTCTCTGTAAGGGGCGGCTCTGAACGGTCTGTTTGATAGTCGGTTTGATTCTTGATGCTTGGCGCAAAATAAAGCTTTGCTTGACCTTCGCTTTGTATCAGTCTCGCTCCTTTGACCATAGACCCATTAATGGGGGACCCAACACTATATGATCCGAGAGTTGTACTTCTAGTTATATATGCAAGAAAAATGAAAACATACTTCCAGAGATTGTACATGAATGTTCATGACACCATTATTGGTAATAAATAGCCCAGGTCACATGCCTATACCTTAGGAGCAACTATGGATTGTACAGACCCATTCCTACAACCAAAATAAGAATTGTGTTGAAAAAGTGTTGAGAAGCCAATAACCTGATAGTTGTCCGTTACACCAGTTTTGAGATAAGAATTCAGGAGCAGAACCTCTTCCTTTAATGCAGGTGGAGCTAGATAGATTTTCAGGGACAGAAGCAGAGTAATTGGCCTAGACTTAGAGATACCACTAGAAACAGTACAGGTGTACAGTGAGAAGACACTGCACTATAACCTACAGTGCTTGTTTTTTGAAGAAACAAGGGAGACAGTGCTCTTGGTTTATAGTTCAAGGAAAAGATCAATATTTCTTAGGGCAATGTCTCAGCTTCAGAGCCATCTCAAGCCTAATCACACGACATCTCCAGGTGTAGAAAAGACACGGTCTCCTTTCCATCGAGGAATGGGTTTAAGAGAGGGAGAGAATGAATTGGGGTATGCAATTGTAGCAAGTCTGTGGACTGTAGGTGACTAGGGTGACTATATTTTAAGGAAGCAGGATCAGTACTGTCTATAGTCAGTGAAACAAAGGAGGATTTATATATGATTTCCACAGACTTACTGTGTACTCTGAATGTAGGATCCTGCTGTCCCCTTGGTGTATTGTCAGGATCTCACTGAGCTTCACTTTTCAACTCTATGTGCCATAATTGTTAAACTGTACCACTGGTTCAACCCATGGCTTCCAGAATTCATTTAAGGGGCTTAAATCAGCAACTGGTGTTGTGATAATGAGACAACACAAGGACACATACTATCCTTCAGGATAATGACATTATTGTCATTCAGTTTCTCATGTCACTGTGGGCTAAAACCATAAAGTCATCCTCCCTCCCACCACATCCAGTGAATAAGCAACTACTATAAATTACAGCTAAAAATACCTCTTAAATCTATCCACTTTGCAATCTTTGCTATCTTAACTTTGGTCCAAACCCCCTCTCTCCTGGCCCATTGTAATACCTTTTATCTATTCTCTCCCTATCTACTCCCAGTTTCAATGCATTTTATGTACTCAGTACAGAACCATTAAAAAAGTGCAGACCTGACCACATCATTGCATGCTTAAAATACTTAATGGCTTCCTATTCCTCTTCAATTAAACATTAAAATGATCTGTTAGCCTCTGCCTATTAGTCTGTTGGTCTCTGCCCATGTCTCCAACATCATTCTTTGTCCTGTTCTCTGCCCACAAGCCCTGTTACTCCATTTTTCTTTCTTTGCATGTGGCTGTCCAGTTGTTCCAGCACAATTTTGTTGAAGGAACTATCTTCTCTCCATTGAATTGATTTCCCTCCTTTGTCAAAGATCAGTTGACTGTATTTATGTAGGTCTGTTTCTAGGTTCTCTATTCTGTTCCATTGATCTACTTGTCTGTTTCTCTCAACAATACCACACTGCTTTGATTATTGTAGCTCTATAGTAAATCTGTATGTCTGGTAATGTCAGTCCTCAGACTGTTCTCTTAATAACATATATGTTTTAATAATATGTACACACCAAATTGGCACATTTAAAAATTATTTATACTTTAATATATATTGTATTCTACAGGGAGGTTAATTGAAGAATTCCAGGTTTTACAGTCTGCATTGATACAGGTGGATTCAGATTTATGTGTTTGTTTTAAAAATCAGTTCATCGTGTTTCAACTTGCTTCAGGTCCCATTCATGTCTCCAAACCCTCAAGTACCGTGTATTTCTGTAAATAGTGGATTTGAACTCAGCAGTGATACCAGAGTGATTGTAAAGGTGAAGGAATAGTACTAGAGTTAGTTAATTCAGTTCTGTCACTCTGTGTGACCAAATTTGTGTTTATCCAAATGGTGAAAGAGAATGCAAGTTGTAATATTTTTGCATGGTTAGTACTAATTTCAATTCATATATGAAATATTTTTCTGAATTTGCAGTCAAATGCTTTACTACTGAGCTATACCCCGTGTTTTTCTGGACTTGAATTGTATCTTTAAAGTTGAAATTTATTCTTCTTTTAGGTCTTATTTTAAAATTAAAAAATAAATCAAGGAAATTATTACTTATTTCATGCAATTATTGTAGACAGATTTTGTTGCATGGCAATAAAAAGTGACCCACTCTGGGTATCAACTATGCCAGGGACACCCCCCCCCCCATTCTACTCCATCTTCCACAGATTACTGTCACTGGGGAGGGGAGAGGGAAAGAGTAAATCTCTCTTTATGTGACTGGGCAACACTGTACCACGCTCTTGCTCTGTGAGGTAATTGATGTCTTTTGTGTGGCACGTATTCAAATCCTAGCTTGTCTGTGGGGTACATGTGTCGTTCTTTGAGATGCTCTTCAGGTACCTCCTACTGTCCAGTTTCTCTTTTTCTTCAGTGTTATTAAGATAGAATTGACAGGGGCGCCTGGGTGGCTCAGTGGGTGAAAGCCTCTGCCTTCGGCTCAGGTCATGATCCCAGGGTCTTGGGATTGAGCCCCGCATCCGGCTTTCTGCTCAGCAGGGAGCCTGCTTCCCTTCCTCTCTGCCTGCCTCTCTGCCTACTTGTGATCTCTGTCTGTCAAATAAATAAATAAAATCTTTAAAAAAAAGATTAAAAAAAAGATAGAATTGACAGCTAACATTGTGTAAGCTTGAGGTGCACAATGTGATGATTTGATGCATGTGTATATATTACAGAAGGATTACCACAATAAGGTTAGTTAATACCTCAATAACCTCATATTATTTTTATTATTTTTTTGTGGTGAGAACATTTATGATCTACTCTCTTAGCAATTTTCAAGTATGTATCACACTATTATTAACTATAGTCACCAATCTGTATATTATATTATATCCTTAGAGCTTATTCACTTTTTAAAATATTTTATTTATTTGAGAGAGGGAGTGAAAGCAAGAGAGATCACAGAAGGAGAGGGAGAAGTAGATTCACTGCTGAGTGGAGAGCCCAATATGGAGCTCCATTTCAGGACCCTGGGATCATGGCTTGAGCCTAAGGTAGACGCTTAATGACTGAGCCACCCAGGTGCCCCAAGCTTATTCATCTTAAAACTGAAAGTTTGTACCCAGCATCTCCCCATTCCCTCCAGCTCCTGGCAACTACCATTCTCTTCTCTGTAACTGTGAGTGTAACTATGAGTTTGGCTTTTTCAGTTTCTACATATAAATGAGATCATATGGAATTTGTCTTTTTCTGTGAATTATTTCACTTAAGGTATTTCCCTCGAGGCCTCTCTGCTTTGTTGCAAAAGGCAGGATTTCCTTATTTTTTAAGGCTGAGTAATAATCCGTTTTTTGTGTGTGTATCTATATTTACATCTGTATCACATTTTCTTTACTCATTCATCCATTGACAGGTACTTAGGTTGTTTCCATGTCTTGGCTATTGTAAATAATGCTTCAGTGAACATGGAAGTGTAGATGCCTTTTTAACATAGTTTTAGAATTTCCTTTGCATATATACCCAGAAGTGGGATTGCTAGATCATATTGTAGTTGTTCTTTTTAATTTAAATTTTATTTATTTTATTATTTTTATAATAATATATAGAATTTTGCTAGGTTTACTTACCTAATTTATTTCGAGTATAGTTGACACACAATGTTCCATTAGTTTCAGATGTACAACTTAGTGATTTAATAAGTCTATACATTTTACTATGTTCACCACAAGTGCAGCTACTAACTGTCTGTATTTTTAATTTTTTGAGCAACCTTCCATCATAGTTTCCTTCTACACTGTTTTCCATGGTGGCTATGCCAGTTTGACTCTCCACCAACAGTTACACAAGGGTTTCCTTTTCACCATATCCTTGCTAGTACTTGGGATCTCTCATTTTTTGATGGTAGTCATTCTAACAGGACTGAAATGATATCCCATTATAGTTTTGTTTTGTATTTCCCTGATAATTAGTGATGTTTAGTACCTTTTCTTGTACATGTTGGTCATTTGTATGCCTTTGGAAAAATGTGCATCCAGGTATTTTGTACATTTAAAAATTGGGTTGTTTGACTTTCTCCTATTGAGTTGTATGATTTCCTTATATATTTTGAATACTAAACAATTAGGGGATTATGGACATCATAACAATATGAATATGATTCAAAAACTGTTGAGTGTTTTTGACGTTATGGTCTTTAGATGGGGAATTGGATATTATTATCAAAGTTCAAGAAAAGACCACAAGTCCATCTGTCACAAGCAGATAAAAAATGACAAAACCACTAACCATTAGGAATGCAATATACATTATTTATTAAGGAGACAAGTAAGCAGATACTTTCCCTACCTAACTACAGAAAAAAGGAACTGAAAGGACATCATTTAGATTCAGAGAGTGATTATAGAAGATAAAGCATGACGGAATGGAATGGATACATCCCAGAAAACGACTGCCTACTGAGTATCAGTAATTATATACATTTTTATTTTCAGAATTTAAGAACTAGAGAATTGAATTCTTAAGTGGATTGATGGGTCCCAATGTAGTTTGTAATATAGTTTGAGCCAATCTGTATAAAATGGGAAAAACTGGAATAAAGCGATAAGATTTTAAGAAATCTGAATGAGTTTAGTTAAAAATCTGTCCTTTCCCCTCCTATGTCATATGTACATATTTCTTGATGGTAAAATTTCACTTTTGGAATGATGGTGATAATTGGCAAATTTTGTAAATCAAAAATATGTTTTTTAAATTTACTGATCTAAGAGAGCCAGGACTAGAAGAACATAACAGAGGTCAATATAAATGTAAAGTAATTGTCAGTTTTAAGCCATACAAAATCTCATGGCAAGACAGAGGATCATGTTGAAAACAAATTGTATGAGGGACAAGTGTGTAAAAGTTTCTGTGTAGGATATTTTTTTTCAAGTTGTGTTACTTGACTTTGTATATATCATCAAAGTAACCTTACTATATATGTAACTATAACTAATTGAGAAAATTACATGGTCCCCATTTGTTTTCATTGTCTTAATATCATCAAGATTCTATTTGTGTACTTACCTAAGTAAAGTGAGAAGGTTCATAACTTAATAATGAATGTACTATATGCCAAAAACTTCTGGGACACTGCTAACGCTGTGTATAGAAGGACATTTATAGCTTTAAAATACTCATATTTGAAATGAAGAAAGGCTAAAAATGAGAGAGATCAATATCACCTTATATCACCTAATGTTAGAAGAAACAAGAACGTATTAAAACCAAAAAAGTAGAAATAAGGCATTATGTTATACACCTAAAACAGTGAATTTTATGGCATGTGAAGTTTTTTGAAAAACAAGGGGAAACGGGCCCATGGGTGGCTCAGTCAGTGAAGCAGCTGCCTTTGGCTCAGGTCATGATCCTAGGGTCCTGGGGTTGAGTCCCACATTGGGCTCCCTGCTCTATGGAGAGCCTGCTTCTCCCTCTCGCTCTGCATGCAGCTCTGCCTGCCTCTCTGCCTACCTGTGTTCTCTCTGTCAAATAAAAAAATAAAATCTTAAAAAAGAAGAAAATCAAATGGAAATAAAAGCATTAATGAAGATATTAAAAAACTAGACTAAAAATTAGAAAAGAAAATTTGTTTTTTAAAAGAATACTCAAAGTAATAAGTAAATAGACTTACCAAGAAAAAATTGAAGAGTTATAAATAAACAATATCAGAAATGGAAAAGGAGATATCACTACATATCTTATAGGCATTAAAAAGGAAAGGAAGATATTACAAATTATTTTAGGCTGGTACAGGTTTAAAAACCTTAACAAAATGGGAGAACTAATAAAAGCAAAAATATGAATTGACTAAAAAATTGCCATTGTCCTTTAACTTTTAAAGAAACCTAACATAATTTTTTAAAACTTCCTATAAGAAGTTGAATCTCAGTGGATTCTGTCAAACATTCAATAAAGAAATAACATGAGAATCTCTTAGATAAATATGAAAAAAAGAGAGTATGACCAAATTGATTTTGTGTTTAATTTTTAAAATCTAATGAACTTAAAAAACAAGAACAGTTTTAGATGTATAGAAGAGTTACAAAGATAGTACAGAGAGCTTCTGTGTACTCATCAACTGGTTTCCCTTATTATTAACATCTTACATACCATGGTACATTTGTCACAGCTAAGTACATTGCTATTAACTAAGCTCTACAGTATTCCAGCTTCATTAGTTTTTCCTTACTATCCTTTTCCTATTCAGGAGCTCATCTGGGATATCACATTACTTTAGTTGTCATGTCTCCTTATCTTTCTCTGGTCTTTGACAGTTTCTCAGAAATTTGTTTTTGATGAATTTGACAGATTTGAGGAGTACTGGTTAGATATTGTGCAGAATGCCATTGTATTTGGGTTTTTCTGATGATTTTTCTCATTGTTAGACTGGGGTCATGGATTTTAGGGAGGAAGACAGCAAAGATGAAGTGCCGTTCTTATACATCATTTCACTTGCTCATTCTATGAACATGATTTCTCCATAGAATCTGAAGGTTATCCATTGTAAAGTTACCTTTTTTCCCCCTTTCCATACTCTACTATTAGAAGTCAAGTCACTAGGGGCGCCTGGGTGGCTCAGTGGGCTAGGGCCTCTGCCTTCGGCTCAGGTCGTGATCCCAGGGTCCTGGGATTGAGCCCCACATCGGGCTCTCTGCTCAGCGGAGAGCCTGCTTCCCCCTCCCTCTCTCTGCCTGCCTCTCTGCCTACTTGTGATCTCTGTCTGTCAAATAAATAAATAAAAAATTAAAAAAAAAGTCAAGTCACTAAGCACAGCACACACTGAAGGGAGATAGGCAAAGCTCCACCTGAGGGAGTATCAACATAAATTACTTGGAGTTCTTCTGTATAGGAAATCTGTCTTTTCTTACCAATTTATTTGTTTAGTTATTTTTCAGATCAGTATGGACTCATGGATATTTATTTGTATATTGTTTTGTAATACAGTGCTATGTTATTTTATTGCTCAAATTGTCCCAACTTTGGTCATTCAAAATTCATTCAGTGTGACTCCTGTGTCTCAATAACATGCCCAGTATTCTGATTTTTAAAGCACTTCCTTGCTTTCTGACACTACAAGGTGCTCTGGGCTCATCATATATATTCTCTGCCCCAACCCTAGAAAAGGAAGTAAGAAGTAATTAAGAGAACAAATGCCACAAATTTGTGTGGTGGATGTTACATTGGTGAAATGACATAAGAAACAAAACTGGAAAATGAGTGTGAAATGTAGTTGGAAAGGAAATTTTTCATATTAATCATATCCAGAAGCTGTATCTTTAAGAATTAGGTGGACTATTTACGTGGATTATCATTATGTCATCTCACTTATCTAGATGGCAATAAAGTCTCATGCAATACTGCGATTGAAACCAATTTCCAAATCCTTTACATTTCCTCCAAACTCCAAAGAGCTCCAATCACCAAAAGGATCCATTACTAGTGGTAACATACAAAACATCAACAACAAAGGAACAACTAAAAACTTCCGTCTTGGAGTTACATGTTTATTTCTGCCTATACCTTATATAGCGTGCTCCAGATAGTGAAATTCTATCTTTCCAGCTTGCTGCTTTTACATAGAAGCTGAAGAAATTAGATTTCCTCATAGTTCATCTTTGGGAACCCCATTCATCAACCAAACAAAGTGCATGTATATTCTCCTGAAATGTCCTGTTTGTTATAATTTCTTTCCATTTGTTGATTTTTTTTAAAGATTCTATCCATTTATTTGACAGAGAGATCACAAGTAAGCAGAGAGGCAGGCAGAGAGAGAGGAGGAAGCAGGCTCCCCGCTGAGCAGAGAGCCCAACTCGGGGCTCGATCCCAGGACCCTGAGATCATGACCTGAGCTGAAAGCCGAGACTTAACCCACTGAGCCACCCAGGCGCCCCCCCATTTGTTGATTTTATTCTGTTCATGCAAACTGTCTTCTCACGAACACTCACTGGTTGAAATCCTACACATTTCAGAAGACACCACTATAATCTTAAACTCACTTGTGATTTTCCCTGAATACTTGGTTTCACCTTTCCCTCTCTCGAATTCCATGACAACTTTCCTGAGTTTCTTGTTCCAGTTTTCCATGTTACAGATTTTTTTAAAAAGATTTTATTTATTTATTTGTCAGAGAGAGAGAGAGCGAGAGAGCAAGCACAGGCAGACAGAGTGGCAGGCAAAGGCAGAGGGAGAAGCAGGCTCCCCACCAAGCTAGGAGCCCGATGTGGGACTCGATCCCAGGACGTTGGGATCATGACCTGAGCCAAAGGCAGCCGCTTAACCAATTGAGCCACCCAGGTGTCCCCATGTTACAGATTTTTTAGTGCGCTGATTATATCCCCCTTTCAAGGGGGAAAATTCTGAATTGTCCTTTTTTTTTTTTTGTCAGTTCATCACTTGGTATATTGAGTGTTTAGTCTTTTAAAGAACAAATGAGTCAGAAAACAGCTTTATTAGAATCTGATGTAAGGTCATTTAGGGGGGTCAAGGAATAAGAAGGGAAAAGATGTGGAGATCTTCACCTTACTTTATTGGAGTAGGGTGAGAAATAAAGGAAAGGAAAATTATGCTGGATTTACGTAGAATTTGCCTTGGGTCTTGGATAATCTTCTATAGGTGTATCATCATCTTGAGGGAAAGTCATTGCATATGTCCTTGGCTTTGGAGGAGGTGGCTTTGTAATTTTTCTACGAACTTCCAATTCCACGATATTGAGGCAACAATATCTCCCATTTTCACATAGTACTTGACGTATTTCACTTATTCTGCATATTTTCCTGCAATATCCTTGTATATATTCACCCCAGCATCTCTTAAGTTGTTCAGCTACTGTGCATATAAAGAATAGGCCAAGATCAGTGTTTGAAACTAAAAAGAAACTTTGGTAATGGGGAGGACAGATGATGTTTATAGGGGTTAAGTGTATGGGAGATCCACAGGCATATACTCATAAGATCCTAAGAAGGATGCTCCGAGAAGGTAAACCTCAGTGTTTATGTATAACTGATCACTCATATTTATTTCGTCTTGGGTTTCATGCTTCCATCCTATATCTGGTAGATTTCTTCAAGAGCATCAGATCTTGTTTTGGAAAATGAAGGAACTGAAACTTTGATTTCAGGCTATGGAACTGTATACTCCCATCTGGGAACCTCAACACGTCTGTCCCCATTTGAATGCTCCCAGGGCACTACCTTTTTACTACTGTCCCACCTCTAGTGCCCAGAGAACAACAATTTGTTCCTATGTATTTATTATATATGAGTCAGATTATGCTTTTGGGTTCATACTCACTACCATGGTCTAGAATGACTGTCTTATTGTCCAGTCAGTTATTTTTTCCCTTAATAATCTTCCCCTTTTAATTCTCAGCTTTGCACATTTTTGCCACTGCATATCTTTCTTTGGCTTCTGTGTCATCACAATAATCTTGGACTTGTTTTACTCTCTATGAGTTCTCATTTTCCTTCCACCTCTAGAAGCAAGAATTTCTCAGTCCCAGAACTTTGCTCACCTTGATATATATTCTTTTCTTTAGTGATCCTAAATACTTTCAGTGATCTACAGAGTTAAGATGTTCAGATTTTGGCTCTGGGCTTGTACAGTCCCCTGAGATAGAGCCTAGATGGATTCCACCAAGAGCATCAGGTCTTATTTGCTGAGGCCAGCAAAGATGCTGCCTCTAACTCCAGATTCTAGAACTCCTTTCTTTGATTCTTAGGAGTTTGATGAGCCAGGGACAGACCATTACTAATTCTATAAGAAGAGTCAAATATAAGAGATCTGCTTTTGAAAGAGGAAGGAAAACTAATTTTTAAGTTCTTAGTATGTGTCAAGCCTTATGCTAGATGATTTACAAATCTTATTTAGTAAAGCCTCTAGGATCCATGTGTCATTACCTCCACAAATGAGGAAATTGAGGCTTAGAGAGGCTTTGCCATTTATCTGAGGTTGACAAACTAGTAGACATTGAAAGCATATTTCTCTAAACCTGACTCCAAAGTTTGTGTTTCCTTCACTATTTACACTCTGTAGACTAAAATATATATTAGAGTGGATGAAAACATGGCTGGGTGTAAATAAAAGCTGTGTACAAATAAATAAAGGCATTCCTAGATATTGGGTTCATTCCTTTCTATAATGAGACCTTCTCAGAAGAAAATTATGGCCTCTTTTCAACTCTATAAATACTACTTAAGAACAGTACAATGGTTATAAAAAAATAAAAGAACAGTGCTGTGGAAGAAGGCATCAGGAAGAGGAAATTTCTGGCAACATTGCGTAGACTTCAGGCATCCCAAGGGGGCCTATCTCCTAACTACCATGAAGTATGAAATTCCCTTTCTTCTTGGAAATACTCTATTTCTGGAAAGCTCTGGATTACCTTTGGACTTCTGGAACAGCAGAATTGCAATGATCAGGAGGAGCTTCATGGCCAGACTTCCCATAAGAGGTGGCAGACAAAGCTCTTTGTCCAGTAAGTTGCACACTATGTCACCTTCCTCAGAGACTTGGATTCTTATGCACCAAACTAGAGCAGATGGTATGATATGAAGTGTGTTCCTAAACGCCTGAACTGTGGACTTTGCACCATGTGGGTAGGCACAGGAAATTTGAGGTTACCCACTTTACTCCCACATGGAATTCAGAGACACAGCATGTTCTCTCTCATCCCATGTGATGCCTTCTGTAGGCTGTAGACTGCTGGTGAGAATAATCTCTGCTTTCTCTACTTTGGCTGTCTGCCCTGCTAGACCAGGATAGACATGTGTTCGCTTCTTTTCCTTTTTTTTTTTGTATAATTTTTTTAAAATTTATTTTTATTTCTTTTCAGCGTAACAGTGTTCATTGGTTTTGCACCACACCCAGTGCTCCATGCAATACGTGCCTTCCCTAAAACCCACCACCAGGCTCCCCTAACCTCCCACCCCTCGCCCCTTCAGAACCCCTCAGGTTGTTTTTCAGAGTCCATAGTCTCTCATGGTTCACCTCCCCTTCCAATTTCCCTCAACTCCCTTCTCTTCTAAGTATGAATAAAGTAATATAAATAATGAAGGCTATTCCATTTACTGCATTCATCTAAGTCTAGGATCTCTGAGTGTTGTGTCTATCACTTCAGTCCATCCAAATGGTAGCCGAGGGACGCCTGGGTGGCTCAGTCGGTTAAGCGGCTGCCTTCAGCTCAGGTCATGATCCCAGCGTCCTGGGATCGAGTCCCGCATTGGGCTCCTTGCTCGGCAGGGAACCTGCTTCTCCCTCTGACTCTGCCTGCCTGTGCTCGCTCTCTCGAACTCTCTCTCTGTCTCTCTCTGACAAATAAATAAAAATTGAAAAAAAAAAAACAAATGGTAGCCGATTTTCATCCCCATATCTTAGATAAGTTTAATTACTCACAGACAAGCAATATACAGTGGTAGGAGAATAATAGAATAACTAAAATACAATTTCAATTAGAATCAGCAAGGAGGAGAAAAGATAGAGATAACATAGCATATAGCATCATCCTGATGGACAACAGCAAGGGTTTCTTTCCAACCAGTGTAGAGAATTCTTTAGTTTGTATTCTCTCTGTTCTGCTCTTTGGGAAGATGGCTCTAGTCCATTGATCTCAGTGGCCATTTTTCTTGGAGGAGGTTTGGGGAGAATTATTCTGGGGGATGTGCTACTTTAGCAACACATTTCCTACTAGTGCAGGTTTAGAAAACTATACAAATGATTTTGTTACCCAGACTTTGATTTCTATGCCATTGTAACTCTTTGAAAGATAACACACTTCCCTTAGAATTACTTTCAGTCATTTTCATGTCTAACCAGTCAACAAATCATTTTGAATCAGGAAATTCATTTTAGATCCCAACTCGGGCACTGATATCTACAGAATAAGCTTTTGGAGATTATACCAACTGTATACCTTTCTAAGCTCATCCCTTAACAATCTCTCACTCAGACTCTGGCCATAAGAATTTCAATACAGTAGCATCTGTACAGTGTAGATGAACTAATTCAGAGTGATTCCCATGCATTTATAGTGGTGTCAATGTATATTTTTGTGTAATGCCACCAGCAACACTTGCCTATCTAAGTTTAGAAATGTACACAACAGATAATTGCATTAATGCAGAGTTGTGGTGTGCCCAAGGAATTAAAGGACTGAAAGAAGAAGAACAAAGGAGTCCTAGTTACTGGCTAGAGAGCTATTGAAATAGATCCTGGACTCTCTTCTGGATATATAAAGATTCTTTGTTCCAGCTCTTTGAAAAATGCCTGTGGAATTTTGATTGAGATGGCATTGAAAGTATAGATTGCTCTAGGCAGTATAGATATTTTAACTATGTTTATTCTTCTGATCCATGAGCATGAAATGCTCTTCCATCTTTTTGTGTCTTCCTCAATTTCTTTCATGGGTAGATATATAAAGAAACATAAACAGTGTGGCTAATAAATTGATCTTCAAGTTTTGAAGATGAGTTTATTTATTTTTTAAAATATTTTTTTTGCTAGAGTGATTATGTGTGAGTACAGGGAGGGGCAGAGGGAGAGGGGGGATAGAATCCTCAAGTGTATTCCTCACTGAATATGGAGCCTGACTCGGGGCTCTATCCCACTACCCTGAGATCATGACCTGAGCAGAAACCAACCAGGGGATTCTAAAGAGTTTATTTATATTAACAAAATGTATTGCCTGTGCAATGGAGAGAACATTCTGTATCTAATACGCACTGTGTTTTTCACCGATTCGTTGATTAGCAAGTTTACATTCTTTTGTTCCACAGATAACATTAAGACTGCATCTTGGGTGAAAAAAAAAAAAAAGACTGCATCTTGGAAAAACTGTTATCTCTATACTCCCATTTCAGTAATGTGTGTGTGTGTGTGTGTGTGTGTGTGTGTGTGTGTATGTCTTTTCTGTCCCCTGCTGCTGGAGAGTCTATGAGTCTGATTTCCTAGATTAATTCCATAGTCTTCCTTTCCCCAGATCCTCCTAGGGCTAAAATATAGGTGTTCTCTATGGTGAGTGCTGTGAAGTGTGTAAACCTGGCGATTCACAGACCTGTACCCCTGGGGCTAATAATACATTATATGTTTATAAAAAAATAAAAAAATAGGTGTTCTCATGAGCAAAATGGGATGAATAAAGAACATGATGTTTCCTAGGAAAACATCCATTGGGACTTTTAAAAGTACAATTTATTGGGCTCCTGGGTTGCTCAGTGGTTTAAGCCTCTGCCTTCAGCTCAGGTCATGATCTCGGGGTCCTGGGATCGAGTCCCGCATCGGGCTCTCTGCTCAGCAGGGAGCCTGCTTCCTCCTCTCTCTGTCTCTGCCTGCCTCTCTGCCTACTTGTGATCTCTCTCTGTCAAATAAAAAAAATTATTAAAAGTACAATTTATTTTAACGTACTACTTATAAAAGGACATGAGTGTAATGTATTTCTGGATAACTCACCCACCATGCTTTTTTGAGTTGAGCAGTTGGGAGAGCAAATTATTTGATTATTTAAATGGGTCAACCAGGGAAATTGTGTTTGCAAGATTAAAATTTTTTTCTTTTTATGTCAATTAAAAATACTATTTGAAAAGTAGTTTTATTGTAAACATGTGCATTATTAACAAGAATCAGGAAATACAAGAGCAAAGAGAAGAAGCAACCAGTAGCATTACTGCCGTCTAAAGAAAACATCTAGAAACATGTATACCATTTAAAATTTTGTCTTTAGTAGAATGAAAAAATAATTTTATTGTTTAAGCCACATACCAGCATATGGGATTTTTGTGATTAACAGGAGAGATGTAGTAAAACTGTCTCAAACGTACATCAATTGCATGGCCTTTTGAGAGTCTAGAATCCTTCAGATCTCTGCTAGTTCCAGAGATGTGTATGTTCTCCAGGATACACTGATCTTCAGAATTCTCTATCTTCATTTGCTAACTCTGACTTAGACCATATCCATCCTCCCTGATGCAAAACTCTTCCTTAACTCCCCCACCCCCCAAAACAAAATCACATGTACTAAGCATTTTGGAACTGATCAGAATATGTATAAGAGTTTGGGAAGGAGGGTTACTGAGAAGGGGATTACTTGGCAGTAACACAACCAACTTTCAAAAGGACTGGAAGACATCATTGATATTAAATTTCTTCATCATACTAATGATGAGTTTTCCTGGTTTCACCTGGTTTATGCTTCTTACTAAGTCACTGGTTTTTGAAGTATTTTTCTCTTTTCCATCTCTTCCACTCAAACTTCCTTTTCAAGATTGCCCACAAGCACTTTTATATATTGTGGAATAGTTTTTACTATCTACTGGTTATGTGAATATTTCCTTGGCATTAATTCCTAGAGGTTGATTTGGGGGACTACTGGAAAAGGACATTCCTAAAACTGTTATGAGACAGAGAGGGACATTATCTATTAATAAAAGAGGAGAGAAATAGTTCTACAACAATAGCTGAAAACTTTAATAATCCACTTTCAAAAATGGATAGAATGTCAAGTTAGAAACTAATAAGGATATAGAAAACTTAACAATAGAAACCAATTAAACCTAGAAGACATCTATAGACTACTCAGCAACAGCAGAATACACAATCTTCTGTTGTGTACATGGAACATACTTTGGGATAGACCATGTATTAGGCCACAAAAGAAGCCAAAAGAATTTTAAAAAGATTTAGATAATACAAAGTATCTTCCTCAACAACAAGGGAATGGAACAAGAAGTCAAAAACAGAAGGAAAACTAGAAAATCCCTGAACATGTAGACATTAAATCACAGTCTTAACCAGTGGATCAAAAGAAAAATCACTAGATAAATTAGAAAATACTTAGAGAAGAATTAAAATGAAGCACAACATGCCAAAAATCATGTGTAGTGACAGTGTGAAGAGGAAAATTGATATCAGTAAATGTCTACATTAAAAAAGAAGAAAGATCTCAAAACCATAATCTATCCCTACACCTTAAGGAAATAGAAGAAGAGTAAACCAAACTCAAACTTAGCAGAAGGAAGGAAATAGTAAGAATGAGAGAAGAGGTAAGTAATGCAGAGAATAGAAAAACAACAGAATCAACAAAGCCAAAACATTTTTGAGAAAAATATTGACAAAACTTTAGCTAGGTTGACTAAGAAAGAAATAGAGAAGACTCAAATTATTAAGATCAGAAAAGAAAGAGGACATTGCTACAGCCTTACAGAAATAAAAATGGTTATGAGAGAACAATTGAATAACTGTATGCCAATAAATTGGATAATGTAGAAGAAATAGACAAAGTCCTACAAAAACCACTAAAACTAACTCAAGAAGAAAGAGAAAATCTGAATAGGTCTATAACAAATAAGAAGATTGAATCTGTAATAAAAAACAAAACAAAACCTCCTAACAACAGTCAAGGACCAGATAGATTGCTAAACTGGTGAATTCTCCTAAATATTCAAAGAATTAATTAATTAATTGAGAGAGAGAGAGAGAGATTGAGTGGGGGTGGGGAGGGGGAGAGTGAATCCCAAGCAGGCTCCACGCCTGGCATGGAGCTGACCTGGGGCTCCATCCAAGAACCCTGAGATCATGACCTGAGCCAAAATCAAGAGTCCAACACTGAATTGAGTGAGCTACCCATGCATCCTGAATTCCCCTAAACATTTGAAGAATGAATCAATCTTTCTCAGATTCTTCCAGAAAATTGAATAGGAGGGAACACTTCCTAACCTATTCATTAGGTCAGCATTACTTTGATACAGAAACCATATAGATACTATAAGAAAATTATAGATAGGGCGCCTGGGTGGCTCAGTTGGTTAAACAACAGCCTTCGGCTCAGGTCATGATCCTGGAGTCCTGGGATCGAATCCCACATTGGGCTCCCAGCTTGGCGGGGAGTCTGCTTCTCCCTCTGACCTCTCCCCTCTCATGCTCTCTCTCTCTCTCTCTCTCAAATAAATAAACTCTTTTTTAAATAAATACAATCTTTAAAAAAATTATAGACCAGCATCTCATGAATATAGCTGAGAAAATCATTGATAAAATAATAGCAAAATGAATCAATAGCATATTTGAAGGATTATACATGACCACATGGGATATATCCTAGGAATGCAAGGAGGATTCATTACATGAAATACAGTCAATATAAAACGCCACATTCATAGAATGAAGATAAATAACTTTACATGGTCATTACAGTTGATGCAGAGAAAGCATTTGACCAAATCTAGCACCTTTTCATGGTTAAAAAAGATCAATAAACTTATTTGTGGAGCGTAACAAATAACACGGAGGACATGGGGAGATGCAGAGGAGAAGGGAGTTGAGGGAAATTGGGGGGGGAGATGAACCATGAGAGACTATGGACTCTGAAAAATAACCTGAGGGTTTTGAAGGGACGGGGGGTGGGAGGTTGGGGGAGCCTGGTGGTGGGTATTGTGGAGGGCACGCATTGCATGGAGCACTGAGTGTGGTGTAAAACTATGAATTCTGTTACGCTGAAAAGAAATTAAAAAAATTTAAAAAAATAAAAATAAAAAAGATCAATAAACTAAGAATAGAAGGAACGTCCTCAACATGATAAACCCCACAGCCAACCTAATACTCAAGGGTAAAAGACTGAAAACTTTTCTTCTAAGGTCAGGAACTAGACAAGATTGTGTGCTTTCACTTCTATTCAAGTTCTAGCTAGAGCAGTTAGACAAGAAAAAGAAAGAGCATCTAAATTGGAAAGGGAGAAGTAAGACTACCTTTACTCACAGAGAACATAATCTTATATATGGGAGACCCTAAATAATTCACAAAAAACCCTATTAGAGCTAATTAATCAATTCAGCGAAGTTGTAGGATAGGAAACCTACCATAAAAACCAGTTGCATTTCTGTACACTATCAAGGAACAATCTGCAATGGATATGAAGAAAATAATTCCATTTAAAATAACATCAAAAAGGATAAAATACTGAAGAATAAATTTAACCAAGTAGGTATAAAATTTGTATCCTGAAAACTCCAAAACATTGAAAACTAAGTAAAAAGACATTTTAAAAAAGATTTTATTTATTTATTTGAGAGAGCACCAAGTGAGCATGGGGGGAGCAGGGGAAAGGGGCAGAGGGAGAGAGAAAATCTCAAGCAAACTCCATGCTGAGCATGGAGCCAACTGGGGGCTGGATCCCACAACCCTGAGATCATGACCTGAGCCGAAATCAAGATTTGGACACTATCGCGTGAGCCACCCAGACGCCCAGTAAATAGACATTTTTGTTTATGAATTAGAAGACAGTATCTTTAAGATGTCAGTAGTACCCAAAATGAGCTACAGATTTATGCAATCCCTATCAAAATCTCAATGGTACTTTTTTTCAGAAATGTAAAAACTCATCCTCAAATTCATATGGAATTTTAAGACTCTCAGATAGGGGAAAACAATCTTAAAGAACAAAATTGGAAGACTCAGACTTCTCAGTTTCAAAAGCTACTGCAAATCTACAGTAATGAACACTATGTGGTCGTGGCATAAGGATAGATAAATAGATCAATGGAATAGAAATAAGTGCCTGGAAATAAACTCTCACATTATGGTCCATTGATTTTTGACAAGGTTATCAAGACCATTTGATGGGAAAGATTAGTCTCTTCAACAAATGGTGCTGGAAAAACTAGATATCCACAGGTAAAAGAATGAAATTGGACCTTTATCTTGCATCATTTATAATTACTAACTTAAAATTCACCAAAAATCTAATTTAAGATGTAAATCTATAAACCTCTTAGAAGAAAACAGGGAGAAATCTCTGACCTTAGATTTGGCAATGGTTTCTTAAATATGACACCAAAAATGCCGGCTACAAATTAAAAAATAGATAAATCTGACTTCACCAAAATTAAAAACTTTTGTGCATCAAAAGCACTATCTAGAAAATGAAAGGGATGCCTCGGTGGCTTAGTTGTTTAAGGGTCTGACTCTTGGTTTTGGCTTAGGTCATGATCTCACAGTCCTGAGATGGAGCCCTGTGTCCAGCTCCCTGCTCAGTGGGGAGTTCTACTTCCCCTTTCTCTCTCTTGTGCCCCTCCCGCCATCTGTGCATTCTTTCTCTCAAATAAATAAAGCTTAAAAAAGTGAAAGTACACAATAGAACGAGAAAAATATTTGCTAACCGTATATCTGATAAGAGTTTAATATGAAGAATATGTAAAGAACTGTAACTCAAAGTAAAAAAAAAAAAAACCATTTAAAAATGGGCAAATGGTTTGAAAAGTTCCTTCAAAGAAGATACACAAATGGCCAATAAGCACATGAAAACATGCTCAATATCTGTAGTCATTAGGGAAATGCAAATCAAAACCAAAATGAGATGCCACTTCATACCTACTAATATAGTTAAAATTTTTTTAAAGTATGGTGACTAATATAACATTAAAAAAAAGATTTGTTTATTTGACATAGTGCCAGAGAACACAATGGGGAGAAACAGCAGAGGAAGCGCAGGAGAAGCAGGCTCCCTGCTGAGCAGGGGACCCAGTGTGGAGTTCGATCCCAGGACCCTGGGACTATGACCTGAGCCAAAGGCAGACGCTCAACCGACTGAGCCACCCAGGCTCCCTGGTTAAAATTTTTTTAAAAAAGGAAAATAACAAGTGTTGGTGAGGATGTGGAGAAATTGAAATGTTCTTGCATTGTTGACTAGCATGTAAAATTGTGCAGTCAGTTAACTGTCTGCCTTAGGCTCAGGTCATGATCTCAGAGTCCTGGGATTGAGCCCTATATTGGGCTCCCTGCTCAGTAGGGGGCCTTCTTCTCCCTCTCCTTCTGCTGTTCTCCCTGCTTATGTTCTCTCTCTCTGTGTCAAACAAATAAATAAAATCCTTAAAAAATTGTTAGAATGGAAATTTCATGTTATATATATTTTGCCACAATAGAAAAAAGAAAGAGGATCTATGTATTTTTTTTATCAGATGTACCTTGTCTTTGAGAAAATTATTTAGATCTCTTAATTCTCTTTTAACATATTTAACATCCTTTATCTTCATAATTTTATTTATTCCATTATTTAAGTGTGTGTGTGTGTGTGTGTGTGTGCGCACCTGTGTGTCCTGTAACTGAGAATCTTGGATAACTCTGAGGTACTTGACTTTCACTAAGTCAGAAATCTCCAGTAGGGGGAGATGTATACTTAGATTATCCTTCGACCATTGATTCCACTTTTTCAAAAAATTTCAAATCTATGAACCCCTGATAGACATACCAAAAAATAAAACAAACAAAAAAGTTCAGTTGGTTTGAATGAGGACTATCTCCATCATTCAGGTGACACAGTAATTTTTCATAGGAATATGTTTTACACCAAAAGAAACTGGTATGGAAGAAATCCTTATTGGTGGCAAATATAAACTTTAAGAGAAGTTACCTCCGAGGTCCCAAGGATCACCTTTCTTCACCTTTGCCACCAGTCTTTATACGGTGTAAGCCCTAGTCAAAGAATTGGTTTTATTATTTGTAGTCTTTCTGTAGACATGAATTTCCTTTATAGGTGACTTGTGAGGTCACCTGTAATCTGTTAAGTCTGAGTAGTCAAGAGAAGTATATAAATCTTTGCATTATTTAAGTTTTATTTTTGAAGTTCTGTGGTAAGTTGATAATGGTAAACATAACCATAAGTATGGGTCTTAAATGTGAGGACAAATAACCAAAATAAGTGTATAAACAAATAAAATTAAAATATTTAATATTCTTACCAACAGGAGAAAAGATGATCTATCCAGTGGAAACTAAGATATGAGAAATATATAGGACATAGCATGAGGGCAGGAAAAAGTCCTAATATGCAGGTAATCAAAACACATTCACCTGGTTTAAACCCATTAATCAAATGACAGAGATTCATTGTTGGATTAAAAAAAGATTCCAGGAGTATTAGACTATAAGACACATGTAGAGTGGACTTCTGTAGTGGAAATATAGTAAAAAAAAAAAATATATATATATATAATGCTTTTGATGAAAACAACACCAAAAGTTGGATAATTTAAAATTAAAAATTAAAAAGAAGGAATTATTATCACATTGCCTAGCTGTCAAAAAACAAGGAATCAGCAAAGGACAAAAATTAAGGAAGAATGGAAATCCTGGATGGTAAATGAACACCATTGTGTTGGGATATATAAAGTCAAGATGCAGTCTTATGTGAAGCATGTAATATACATCTTCTTATAAACCAGGTAGGTATCAGGTCTTATGTTTAAGTCCTCAAGGCATTTCAAGTTAATCTTTGTGAGTGGTGCAAGGTAGGGATCCAATTTCATTTTTCCCCATCTGTTTGTTCAGTTTTCCCAGCACCATGTTGAAGAAATTATCCCTTCCTGATTGGATATTCTTGACTCCCACGTCAAATGTTAGTTGATTGTATATGTGGGCCTGGGCTGTCAGTTTTGTTCCAGTCTACAATTTCATGACTACACGATATCTTTCCATTTGTTTGTGTCTTCAATTTCTTTCAGCAAGGTCTTATAGTTTTTATTGCATAGATCTTTCACTTTCTTGGCTAAGTTTATTACTAGGTATTTTATTATCATTATTATTATTATTATTTTGAAGATTTTACTTATTTGACAGAGACACAGTGAGAGAGGGAACACAAGCAGGGGGGAGTGAGAGAGGGAGAGGAAGGCTTCCTGCTGAGCAGGGGGCCCAGTAGGGCTCCATCCTAGGACCCTAGGATCGTGACCTGACCCAAACTCAGATGCTTAATGATGAGCCACCCAGGTGCCCCATTAGGTATTTTATTATTTTAATGTTAATGCAAATGGGATAGTTTTATTCTTTTCAGATAATTTTTGTTGTGTATAGACATACAACTGATTTCTCTATGTTGATTTTATATCCTGAAACTTTACTGAATTATTTTATTGATTCTAACAGTTTTTTTGTTATTGTTTATGAGTCTGGGCTTTTTATATATGAGATCATATCCTCTGTAAATAATGACAGTTTTAGTTCTTCCTTTCTGATTTGGATGTCTTTTATTTCTTGTCTTGCCTAATTGCTGTAGTTTGGACTTCCAGTTAAGTACTATGTTGAGTAAGAGACTCAGAGTAGGCATCCATTTATCTTGTTCCTAATCTTAGAGGGAAGGCTTTCAGTTTCCCACCATTTAGTATGATGTTAGCTGTGGGTTTCTGGTATGTGGCTTTAATTTTTTTTAAGGTTTATTTATTTATTTGAGAGAGAGAAAGAGCAGGAGTAGAGAGAGGGAGAGAGAATCCCAAGCAGACTCCCCGCTGAGCACAGAGCATGACACGGGGCTCAATCCCAGGACCCTATAATTGTGACCTGACCTGAAATCAAGAGTCAGCTGCTTAATGTACTGAGCCACCCAGGAGCCCCATATGTGACTTTTATTATTTTGAGTTATGTTTGTTCTATACTCAAGTTGTTGAGGGTTTTACTTATGAAAGGATATTGTATCATGTCCAATGCTTTACCTGTATCTATTTAGATGATCATATGATTTTTAACTCTCATTCTATTAATGTGCAATATCACATTTATTAATTTGCTTATGTTGAACTATCCTTGCATCCCAGGGATAAGTCTTTCTTAGTTATGGTGGGTAATCCTTTTAGTATGTTGTTGAATTTGTTTTGCTAATACTTTGTTGAGTACTTTTATATGTATATTCACCAGCATATTGGTCTAGAATTTTCTTTTCTGTAATTTCCTTATCTGGCTTTGGTATCAGGACAATTCTTGCCTTGTAGAATGAGTTTGGAAGTGTTCCCTTCTCTTCAGGGAAATCCTCTTTCAGGGAGGATTAGTATTAATTCATCTTTAAATGTTTGATAGAATTTGTTACTGTAGCTGCCTGGTCCTGGGTTTTTCTCTGTTGGGAGATTTTAGTTAAATTGATTCAAGCTCTTAGTCATTATTGGTCTGTTCAGATTTTCAATATCTTCATGATTTAAAAAAGGTACTTGCTATGATCTTAAATTTGCTAAGATTTGTTTTGTGTCCTATTACATGGTCTATCTTGGATAATGTCTGTGCTCTTGAGAAAAATGTTCATTCAGCTTCTGTTGGATGGACTGTTCTGTAAATGTCTGTTAGGTCCATTTGGCCTAATGAAGGCCTAATGCAATGTTTTCTTGTTGATTTTCTGTCTGGATGATCTATCCATTGCTGTAAGAGGTCCCCTGCTATTACTGCATTGGTGTCTATTTCTCCCTTCAGATCTGTTAGTATTTGCTTAATAAAGTTAGGTGCTCTGATTAATAAAGTTAGGTGCATATATATTTATGACTCTTACATCTTCCTAATGAATTGATCCCTTTACCATTATATACTGACCTTCTTATTCTCTTGTTGCCATTTTTGGTTTGAAGTCTGTTTTGTCTGATGATTATAGCTACTCCTATTGTCTTTTGATTTCACTTGCATGGAAGAATATATTCCTTCATTCTGAGCCTATGTGTGTTAAAGCTGGAGTGAGCCTCTTGTAGGCAGCATATACTTGGGGCTTATTTATCCATCCAGCCACTCTGTGCCTTTTGATTGTTGAATTAAATACATTTATATTTAGAGTTATTACTGATATACAAGGGTTTACTAATGCCATCTTTTTTTTAAATTATTTTTTTTATTTCTTTTCAGCGTAACAGAGTTCATAGTTTTACACCACACCCAGTGCTCCATGCAATGCGTGCCCTCCACAATACCCACCACCAGGCTCCCCCAACTTCCCACCCCCCACCCCTTCAAAACTCTCAGGTTGTTTTTCAGAGTCCATAGTTTCTCATGGTTCATCTACCCCCCAATTTCCCTCAACTCCCTTCTCCTCTCCATCTCCCCATGTCCTCCGTGTTATTTGTTATGCTCCGCAAATAAGTGAAACCATATGATAATTGACTCTCTCTGCTTGACTTATTTCACTCAGCATAATCTCTCCCAGTCCCGTCCATGTTGCTACAAAAGTCGGGTATTCATCCTTTCTGATGGAGGCATAATA
>PISX010025639.1:0-25846 GCA_004024625.1 Mellivora capensis | reverse complement strand
TAAGACTTCACCTTGTACCAGCTGCCTGCCCTTGTACAAGAAGCCTGTCTCAGATCTCATCTATTATTTGCAGAGATGATAATATCTGACAGGGGTGGCCCTGAGACTTGGAATGAAGTGAAAAATTTAGAGTAGTGTTAAGGGTTGATGTTACTGAAGGGTTTGGGGCGCCTTTGGTGACGCCGTGGGACTTCCAGCCCCCGCAGGGCCTAGTGCCTTGCAAGTGCCTGCACTGGTTGGGACAGTGAGACGTCAAGATGTCAGTTCATACACTAAATTAACAGTCATCATTTCTGATTCGCTGCAGAACCCGCAACTGGAAGGATGTTCACAGTTTGATAGTTTTCAAACAAGCCAACAAGAGCTTCAACCCCTGGGACCTAGCGGTGAGTTCAGTAGGAATGGTTCGTGGGAACTTCAGGTATAGGTCAATCGAGGCATTATGGACTAGAGGCAGAGCCATTTGTCACGCCTTGCATGAACCAGGATAGCAGGACGTGCACCTCTCTAGCAGGCAGGACTGCGTGTCTTTGATTAGGCAGAAACACTCAGGTAATTGCCTTGAATTGCGGGCATTGATGCATTCATGCCTACTGTGTGTCCTGGTTATGTGTTAGGAAGTGTCACCATGTTTATCATAGTAAGAAGTGGAAGAGAATCCCATTTGTGACTGTTTCCACTATTAGAAAGTATTAAATGTGAATTTGAAAGTTATGTTAAGCTAGAATAAACCTTGTAGATTCCCACCTTCAAAACAATTACTGTTAACTTTCTGGTGCATCTTCTTAGAGATTTTACTATATCTACTTTTTAAAAAAATTAATTTATTTATTTAGCAGAGATCACAAGCAGGCAGAGAGCAGTCAGAGAGAGAGGAAGAGAAGCAGGCTCCCTGCCAAGCAGAGAGCCGGATGTGGAGCTCGATCCCAGAACCCTGGGATCATGACCTGAGCAGAAGGCAGAAGCTTTAACCCACTGAGCCACCCAGGTACCCCACTATGTCTACTTTTAATACTGCTTAAACAATGTATATTTTAACTGAAAAACACTATCATAAACATTTTTAAATTATTATAAACTTTCATAACATTTTTATGATAACATTCTTTTAAGTGGTGGAATATTCAACTGCTTTTTGTTGACATTTGGTTAGTTTCTAACTTTTGAAATTTTACTTTTGCTTGCCATGTTTGGTCATAATTGTACTTATTTATAAACCCTCCTGTTCCAAACAGCATCGAGCTTTTCTTATGTCTGATTAACCCCAGATTCTGCCCTAGGCCAAATGCTTTTTTCTTTCTCCTGCCTCCTTAGATGAGTTGTGTGCTCATGTGGTTAGCTGATTCAGCACTAGACTGTCCTCTGAGTGTCAAGCCAGTGAAGCCAACTGCTTGCTGAACATCCTCAATCTAAGATCTTACAGACTGAACCTGTTGTCTTCCTTTATCTCTAACCTTCCCTTCCCCATACAGTCCCAGTTTCAGTAGCACCTGAAAATCCGATAAGAAACACAAGAGCCACTTTACATTCTTCCCTCTTTATTGTAGCTAGCAGCTACTTTGTGGAGAAGCTGGAAAAATATGCCGTGCGGAGAAATCCTAGAACTCTCACAGTATAGTACATTCCCCAAATAGATTATAAGATCCTTCAGGTCATGAGCTATATTTTGGTAATTAATTTTAATTATATTAGTAATATATGTTCACATTCTCCTGAGTCAAAATTAAAACACTCTCATTAAATTTAAATACCCCATTCCAACACAAAGTGTCTCATTCCACATCAATCAATCAATCAATTAATTTCTTTGCTACTTATATCAATATAGACTATTGGTTTCCTAGTTGATTCAATTCAATCTGCTACTGTCTATTTATTTTGGTGCCCAAATTGTCATTTTTAGCTGAACACCTCAGTCTGACTGCTGTGTTCTTTTGATTTATCTCAATCATTTTTTACTTTCGGACACAAAAAAAGATGTTTCAAGCTGATTGTATACTTTCCCCTGCATAATCTTTCAGTTCTTGATTTCTTTAATGGAAAATGGTATTTAGAAGCCAATGTCAGTTTGCCAGATGTGTTCATTATTATTAGGATGTTGCTGCTTGTTGGCTGTCTCAATAAATAGAGTTAAGGAATATGTATGCAGACACACACACATTCACACATTTAAATATTAATTTATTTTTCTCGTCTCTACATGTGTTGAAAGTTTTGAGTTCACACCAATACTTCTAGTTATAATCTAACACCACAGGGTTCATTCTAGTTTTCTCCCTTTCCAGTTTTGTAACTTCTTTCTCCAGCTATATTGGCTGGAGCTTTATTAAATTTTTAAAAATCTTTTCAGAGAACTAGTTTTTGGTTTATCTGATTTTTCTCCACTTTTTTTGTTATGTGTTTTCTATTTCATTGATTTCTTCTCTGGCTTTTATTATTTATTTATTTATTTTTAAAAACTTACTTTGGGTTTAATTTGCACTTCTTTTTTGTAGTTGCTTAAGGTAGAAATGAAGGTCACTGGTTTGAGACTTCTCTTATAAAGACATCTGGTGCTATGAATTTCTCTCTTAATACTGCTTTAACTACATCTTGAAATTTCAGTGTGTTGTGTTTTGTTTTCATTCTGTTCAAAGTATTTTTAATTTCCCTTTTGATTTAGTCTTTGCTTCATGGGTTATTTAGAAGCTTTTATTTAATTTCTAAATATTTGGTGGATTTTTCACAGATTTTTCTGATATTGATTTAAAAAAATTCCTTGTGGTAGAAGTACATACTTTGTCCAATTTGAAGAGTTAAAATTTCTTTGGTAATGTGTGTGTGTGTGTGTGTGTGTGTGTGTGTGTGATTTATGTTTCAATACAGAATGTGTTCTGTCTTGGTAAATCTTATACATTTTTCTCTTGTGCAGAGTATTGTATAAATGTTAATTATGTCAAATTGATTGACAGTGTGTTCAAGTATTCTATGTCCAAACTGATTTTTTTTTTTTTATCTGTTCGGTCACTTACTTAGAAAAGGCTATTGAAATCTTTGACTATAATTGTGGATTTATCTATTTCTCCTTGAAGTGTTTTTTTTTTTCTTTATATATTTTGAAACCTTGTTATTAGGTATTTCAGTGTTCAGACTATTCTTTGCTGTGTGTGGGTGAAGTCTGTTTTTTAGCTTAGTGCTCAGGTAGTGGTTTGTCAGAGATTTTCTTAAATGACTGGGGAGAAAAGAAAAAAAGAAGAAAGAAAAGACTCCAGATCTTTGCAGATTGGCTGTGTGCTGGGGCACTCCCTTCTTGTTTTTGCTGAGCCTAAAGTTTAGCTACTGGCGAAAAAGTAGTGTTCTCTCAGGTCTTTTCAGTACATTGTCCTATAGTGTACATGTCTGTGGCTTCTAGATTCTCTGGTGTATGGAAGAACTTTTCAAAGACTCCTGGAGTCCCTAGTCTACTGTTTTGCATCACTTTCCTCTGCCCAGCTTTGTTTTGATTAGGATCATTTATCTTTTTCTGTTTTTTTAAAACGAATTTAGACTGTTTCTTAATATTTCAAGTGTGTTTCTTATAGGCAATGTGTAATTGGGTCTTGCTTTTTAATTCAATCTAGCAGTTCCTGTCTTTTCTTAGTTTTGATTTTTTTTTTTTTTTTTTAAGAGAGGAAGAGAGAGATGGAGGAAGGGGCAGAGGGAGAGGTAGAGAGAGAATCTTAAGCAGACTCCCAGCCCAGTGCAGAGCCTGATGCAGGGTTTGATCCTGCAGTCCTGAGGTCATGACCCTATCTGAAATTAAGAGTTGGACACCCAACTAACTGAGCCCCAGGCACCCCAAGTTTCTGTCTTTTAGTGAATGTTTAAACTGGTGGTAGGTGGAATAATGGCCCCCAAGAGATGTTCATGTCCTAATCCCTGGAACCTATGAATATGTTACTTTATATGATATAAGATAATTAAGTTTTCAGATGGAATTAAGATTGTTTATCAGCTGTCTTAAAATGCGTATATCTTGGTATGCCATGTGGGTCCAGTGTGAGTCCTTAATATCTGAGAACTTTTCCCAGCAGAAATCAGATAGATTTGAAGACAGGAGGAGAGGCAGGAGAAATTCAAAATTTGAGAGTCTTTGATCTTCTATTGCCGGCTTTGGAAATGGGGGAAGGCAACCATGAGCTAAGGCATTCAGGCAGTTACTAGAAGCAATAACAGCCCTCCGCTGATAGAAAAGAAATAGACTTTGGTTCTGCATTTGTAGGAGTCTTAATTCTTCAAACAACTTGAATTAGCAAGGGAACAGTTTCAGAGAGTCTCCAGGAAGGAATACATCTTGCAGATCTTGGTTTTAGCCTGATGAGACTTGTATCAGACTTCTGTTGTTCATAACTGTAAGAGAATTAATTTGTTTTGTTTCAAGACCCTAAGTTTGTGGTAATTTGTTATGGCAGTAATAGAAAACTAATGTAGGCTGTTTATGTATCATGTGATTATTGATTTAGTTGGGTTTGAATCTTTTTTTTTTTTGCTATTCATTTGTTCTTTGTGTAATTTATAATTCTTTCATATAGTTCATCCCTTATTTGTATTGAATATTTCATGTATCACTTATTATTGGGTCTTATTAGCTCTGTGTTTTTTTGTGGTAACTTTATGGTTCATCATACATATCTTTAATATATAACAGTCTATCTTAAATAATATGCCACTTATAGTGTCTGTCTTTTTTTAGTGTTTCTCTTTTACTTGTTTTATTCTGTTGAAAATATTTATTTAAACGTATGTCCCTCTATATTTTCCAGAAATACTTGGATACAAGTGGCTAGAAATCTAACCCAAAGTAGCTTAAATAAAAAAATAATACTCATATGAATATTTGCTAATTCCTGAACCAAAAATGTGGTCATAGGGATAGAGTATTGATCTAGGTTGTGGACCCACCTTTATGATCAGAATGGCACTGGCTTGATTGCTCCATGAGTTAACATGAAGTGGTAGTATAGAACTTGAAAGATCAGGTGAATTGGATGGAAAAGTATGCTAGAACTAATTAGAGTTCTAGCGTTCTAGAGAACTAGAGTTCTCATTTTTCACTATATTCCCAAAATAGACTGCAAGCTACTTTAGGTCAGTTTTATTTTAAATTATTTCTTTTAATTACTTTTTAAAATGTAAGTAATGTGTGATTAAATTATCTAAATTAAAAAATTAAAACAGTATCTATAAGCTTAAAGACCCCTACGGATCACCCATTCCTAGGAGGTAAACACTATCCCTGTCATTAGACTGGTATACATTCTGTGCTATGCATAGACCTAAAATATGAATAGTTGTTTATTTCACATAAAAAGGTGTCATAATACGCATATTGCTTGGCAGCACGTTTTTTAAAAATTCAACATATATCTTGTCAATCTACACATAATAGTGCATGTAGATTTACCTCATTCCTTTTAACTGTTGCATAGTATTTCTTTAAATGGATATTCAACAGGTTTTTTTTTTTGTATTGCTGCTCATTTGTTTCCTATTTTTCATTATTATAAATGATGCTTTCATGAACACTTTTGTATATGCTTCCTTGTGAATGTTTTCAAGTCATTCTCTAGAGTATATACCTAGAAATGTAATTTTTGGGTCAAACTCTTTAATTTTCAAATTGTATTTGTTTGGTTAAAATTTTTAATGAATAAACTTTTGAATAGGAAGTAATGCACATGGTAAAAAAATATTAAAAAGTTTTGTAATGAAAAGTAGTCTCTTTTAGTTTGGAAGAGTTCCTCCACTGATGCTTGATGGCCATAAATGCTTAATATTAGAAACCATTAATTTTATAGCATATCTTTAAGTTTGGATTTGTTTGATGTTCCCATATATTTGGTTTTAGACTTTAAGCCTTTGGTAAGAGTACCACACAAGTAAGGCTGATTTCTTATTTTGTCAATCAACTTATCAATATTTATCAATATTAATCCTACTACTGATAATGCTCAATTTAATCACTTGATTAAGGTGTTGTGTGCCAGGCTTTTATACTTTTTTTCATTGTAATTACTATTTTGTGGTGGGTTCTTTGAAACTACATATATATCTTTTTATTCATCAAACTATTCATTCATTTATTCATTTCTATTCGTATGGGCTCATGGTTTTCTATCTTATTTAGATAATTATAGTTTATTATTATCAATATTTATTTTGATGCTCATATTGTCACAGGATTAGATAGTGGGAACCCATTCAGATTAACTTCTGGGTACTTTTGACATATCTCTATCATTCTTTGAACATTTTCTTATTTTCTTATATAGCACCATATGTCAAGACCATCTGGTATTTTCCCTGCACCAGTCCTAGAATCAGTCATTTCTCTAAGATATCCTGGTTCTGTTTGCTGGAGTACGGTATTTAGAAGCCAATATATGGGTGCTAAGAGTGCTAAGTGTGTTCATTGTTACTGGAGTATTATTGCCCCCATGCCTTCTCAGTGTATACACACACACACACATATAATATACATCTATATTTATCCTATATCTATATACATTAAAAACTATGAGTTTACACTAATATCTCCACTTCCAGTCAAACCCAAACTTCAGGGTTAATTTTAGTTTTTTCCCTTCTATATCTGTAATCCCGTTCTCCAATAGTGAGAAATCGGTCTCCCATTATTATTATTATTTTAATTACAGCGTAATTGACATTTAACAAGGCTCCTATTATTCTTAAAATAGGGAACACTAGTGATATTTGGTAGACCAATATTAATTTTTCCTGTCTCTGACTTGGGTTGTTCCAAGGGCAGTAATCATGCAACATGTAAGCATATATGATTGAGTTTTAATTGATAGTTTAATCTACATGTATCCTTTTAGAAAATGTCAAACGGAGTTAAAACTCTAATTTCATATTCGTAGGTATTTATATTGTGTTATCACTGTCAAGAGAAGCAAAATCTTAACTTGACATCTCATGAGGTAATCATAGTTACACTTCAAATGAGGGAAATGAATTATTTGATATGAAACTGTCTTTTTTTTTTAAAGATTTTATTTATTTATTTGACAGAGAGAGAGAGAGATCACAAGTAAGCAGAGAGGCAGGCAGAGAGAGGGGGGGGAAGCAGACTCCCTGCTGAGCAGAGAGCCTGATGCAGGGCTCCATCTCAGGACCCTGAGATCATGAACTGAGCTGAAGGCAGAGGCTTAACCCATTGAGCCACCCAGGCACCCCAGAAACTGTCTTTTTATAAAAAATCTTACTGGGGGCACCTGGGTGGCTCAGTGGGCTAAAGCCTCTGCCTTCGGCTCAGGTCATGATCCCAGGCTCCTGGGATCGAGCCCCGAATCAGGCTCTCTGCTCAGCAGGGAGTCTGCTTCCCACACCCTCTCTGCCTGCTTCTCTACCCACTTGTGATCTGTCAAATAAATAAATAAAATCTTTAAAAAAAAATCTTAAAGATTTTCATCTTTTTAGTGGCAATAAAAGGAACTGATTCCAAGTTGCCACTATGAGCAACTCTCTATGAATTTATTTTAAACATTTATTTAAAATTTTTTCTCTTTAGTTGGAAAATCTTTTTGATAACTTTCTAAGCTGCCAGCTACCCATTTACTTTCCAAGATTTATAGTTAACATTAGAATCAGATATAAAATGTTAGACTTTTTCATACTTTAAGCATTTATTTAAAATTTTTTCTATTTATTTTGAAAATCTCTTTGGTAATTTTCTAAGCTGCCAGCTACTATTTTACTTTCCAAGATTTATGGTTAACATTGGAATTAGATCTAAAATGTTATACTTTTTCACACTTTAAAATTAAGGAATCTTTAGTTAAAGGTGATATTTGATTTATTAATGATAACATATTTCTTCCTAATAATTTAAAGTATCTTAAATGTACTATCAACTATTCTTTTTCAGGTATTTCGCCTGAGATCATTTCTCTTCCCATACATTTCCCTGTTTGTATCAGTTTTTTAAAAGATTTTATTTATTTATTTGACAGACTGAGATCACAGATAGGCAGAGAGGCAGGCAGAGAGAGAGAGAGAGAGGAAGCAGGCTCCCTGCAGAGCAGAGAGCCCGATTCAGGGCTCGATCCCAGGACCCTGAGATCATGACCTGAGCCGAGGGCAGAGGCTTTAACCCACTGAGCCACCCAGGTGCCCCCCCCCCCCATTTATATCTTTAAATACGATGCACTGTGCTGATCAGGCTGGACTTCTCTGCACTCCAGTGTTGAGTATTGAAAGGTTACTTCTATATTTACTTTAGATATCAAAGAGGAAGCTTAAACTTAACATATACAAAATAAAACCCTTGTTTTTGTTACATAACATCTGGTGTATTTTTTTTTTTTCTTTTAAGATTTTTATTATTCGTCAGAGAGAGGGATAGAGCATGTCAGGGGGAATGGCAGACAGAGGAAGAAGCAGGCTTCCCATTGAGCAAGGAGCCCAATGCAGGACTTGATCCCAGGACCCCAGAATCAGGGCCTGAGCAGAGGCAGATGCTTAACAGACTGAGCTGGCCAGGCGTCCCTGTTTGTTTCTTCTTAATCAAACCTTATCTTCTCACATTTTTTTCTTATCTCAGTGAATAGCTACATCCTTTTTCAGGTTTCTCAGGCCAAAAGTTTAGAGTCAGCTTTGATTTCTTTCTCACTTTTATACCTCATAATTGGCCCATCATTAAATCCTTTATAGTATATCCAGAATCTGCCCAATTCTATTTCCTTCTCCTCTATCATAATGGCTTAAGCCATCATCTGCTCTGCTCTGAATTCTTATAGTAGCCTCCCAGTTGTCTCCCTATTTCGATGCTTCGTTCACAGTCTCTTCTCTACCTTGAAGCCAGGGTGATTTTTACAAAATATCTATCATTTTACATCTCTGCTCAAAACTTCCAAAAGCTTCTCTTTTTGACTCAGAAAAAAGCCTAGTGACATGAGTTCCTTCCGTATGTTCTAACTTCCCTCTACATTTGTGGCCTCATCCCCAATATTCTTTCCTTCTCTCATTCTATTCTAACTATGCTATTCTATTCATTGCTATTCTAGCTATGCTACATCTTGCTGTTGTTATAACATTCTTATAGCATTTGCTTACCTCAGGGCCTTTGCAATTATTAGTATCTCAGGCTAGAATCCGCTTTACTCTGACTTTTGCTTAGCTTAAATCCTTCAGCTTTTTTTTTCCCTTCCTGTGTTTCTTCTCAGATACTGTCTTATCATAAACAGCTTTCCTGATGGTCCTAAGTAAAATAGTATCTACCTCTTAATGCTCCCTATCTTCAATTTTTTTTTCCATAGCACTTTTCAACTTATAGCATGTCTATGTCTGCTTATACCCCCACTAGGCTATTAAGTCCATAAACTCAAAGACTTTGTTTTTCTCACTAGGTGTCCCCAGTGTTTGGAACAGTACCTAGAATGTAATTGGCGTTCAGTTAATATTTGTGGAATAAATAAATAAATAAAAGCAACTTCTGAGAGAATCGATTTTGTTCAGATTCTAATAGTACTAGTCAAGTCATTTCCAGATGCTTCCTTCTCCTCTTCTCTGACTCCATCCCTGATGAAAGCAGAGGCAAATTTATATATGCAGCTGGGTATGGAATGGGTAGGAAAGTGGAAGGTGGGGAAATGGAGAAAAAGAAGGCATATCGTTCTCCACTCTTCCAGCCTGAAAGTACTACCAATTTGGCAAAGGGAACTTTGAATTTTAAATGAAGTT
The DNA here is from genome assembly GCA_004024625.1 of Mellivora capensis. NCBI lineage: Eukaryota > Metazoa > Chordata > Mammalia > Carnivora > Mustelidae > Mellivora > Mellivora capensis. Next base: position 16,126 of record PISX010025639.1, on the reverse strand, counting down.
GGTGTTTAATAATCAATAATAACCTGGACTGGGCATTTTAATTACCTAGTTAGATTATTCTTGGCATTACAGAAGAGTGTTTAAGGAAATTATGAGACCTTTCTTTGCCCAACTTTTCCTTCAAAGGGCAAGAGAAAAAAAAATGAGTCTGTAGATTGGTTACAAAGAGGCTGTGAAGGGAACAGATGAAGGGCTTTCCCCCACCCCCACCCCCACCCCCTATTCTGTGGAGTTCTGCTTATTAAACACAATGGTTACCCTTCTTTTGTGGTTTTTATCATAACGTTTGTTTACATGTTTGTTTCCTTTACTGGACTATGAACTCAAGAAGAAAGGGCCAGCATTTTATTAATCCTGTTTATCTAAGACCTGACCTGCCCTGGTGCCCGATACATAGCAACCATTTAGTATTTGTTGAAAGATCTCCCTGCCCCCATCTCAATTCAAGGATTATTTGAATAACAAAAATACCTTGTCAAAAATGGAGTATTTGGTGATACACAGGAGGCTTATTGCTTAGTTAGAGATTATAGCGTATTCTAAGATTTGGATCCGTTTACCATGACGAAAATTCCCATTCTAAGGAAAAACACTTTACTTTTGAAATATATCACAGGGTTGGCTTTATTCTTCCCTTCCTGCCCAAGGTCTTAACTACCTAATCTGTTTCCCCTGTTTCAGCAGGGCGCCAATGTGGCTTTTACGAAGCCCATGTTTGGAATAAATGCTAAAATAATCCTCTTCTCTCCACATCTTGTATGGCTGTGATTCCTCTTTAAAGGCAGAGGCTGGATCCTTATCATTTAAAAGTTTCAAAGTCAACATCTTGTGTATTCTTGTGGTAAATGCAAAATATTTAACAATGTTCTGAAAGACTGAGGAGAGGGTCTGTGTTTCAGTATAAAAACTACAATATTATTATCACTGTGATATACAGATGAAAAGTTATAAAACATTTTGGCTCAAAGAGATGCCACATGAATTTAATAATTTTCATGTGGATAATCATTTTCCAAACAAACTGTAGCCATGACTTAATCCCTCCTAGAAAGACAGGAGTGTATCTTCAAACAAACTGCCTAAGCTGTTTGTTCACAGTTTGCTTTTTGATTCGGCGAGATGGATTATGAGGGGTAACAACCAGAGCTGTGACAGCTTTGGCTAAATCCCACCTGGCGTTCAATCCCTTTCTCCTTTAAAAAGCTCTCCAAGTTCATAATTCTACAAAAGGATTAATCAAAGTCATTGGAGGGGTGCCTTGGCTTGGAGGTAGGGGGAGGGAGGGATTTAATATGCCAATTAAAAAATCCATTGTTATAGAAAAATTCTTGGGTTGTTTTGTTTGTTTTGTGAAAGCAACCCAAGTGTGAATCTTATTTGAACAGGAGTGCACTTGGGCTGACAATGAAGTGAACTAAAAACATTTAAGGCCTATCCCACTGCTTTTAGTGAATCTTTACTGGTCAGTGACAGCCCAGTAAACCTTCTTTGGGCACAGTGAAGCTGCCAATTTCTTAGCCTCTAGACATCGTTTCATCCATAGCACTCATCCACGATCACATTATATATCCAACACACATATGAATGTGAAACCTCCTCCATCATATTCATCGGCTTATCTCCTTTCTACTATGGTTACTGTCACCTTCGTCCCCCCTACCCCCTCCCAGCTAGAACTGTCAGTAAGGAAGGAAAGAAAAACTGTAATAGTCTTTTACTGTATGTGAGAGTTCCAGACAGAGGAGTTGCAAATTACAGGACTAAATGGTTAGTAAGTATTTCTTTCAGTTCTGTGATGTTATGCAAAATACCTCATGGTTAGAATAGGCAAGTTAGCTTTAATTGAGGCCAGCAAATGTCTACTTTGGGATATCAATATATTGGTTAGTCTTCATCACTCATGAAATTTGTAGCAGAAATTTGTCATTAATAACTTAAATACTAATGTTCAAGAATAAATTACTTAAAAATGGGAGTTAAATTAAAGCTGCCCTTATATGTAGTAAAACTGTTTTTTCTTTACTTGTATTGAAGCAGCAGAAGAGAGGATAGAATTAAAATGGAGAATTGCTGACTCTGTCCATGGGAGTGTGACAGTCTTGGGAGGACATGTTAGGAAACAGATAGAGGCTCAAAGGCCCTAAAAAGTAGATGCAATAGATGGCAAAATTAGATGGCCTTATACTCTTTCATACTCTGTCATCATTCCCTGGATGGAAAGTAATTTGCTACCTCATGCTTCCTTCTTAAAGTAGTTTTTGAGACTTGATTTCTAATATTTACTTACCATGCATTTAATTATATATGTTAACAATAGAGGAAAACCCATCAGTAAGAAACCATAAATCAAATCTTGCTTTCAGAATGAAATGTGGATGTCACCTACTTGATCAGACTTTATACCTGAGTTGTTATTAAGTGGCAATATTGTTTGTATCTGATGTCTTCTCCCTTTATTAACAGCATACTTAGGATGGAAGTGAATAGGAGTACAGGGGCATAGGGGTTGTCAACCTATGGGAGAAGGAAATAAATTTTTAAAATTTGGTGTTTGGTCCCTGGACTGTTCAAGAACGGCAGTCTGTTAAAATATTCATGTGTGCATATGATGTCATCTGTTCAGGATGTTCTAATAATAGCCAATCTTTGAGACTCTGAGCTTCAAGTTTAAGAGAAACATGAAATAAGAATGTGGAATTAAACTAGTCTTTTTCCTCTTTAGATCTTTGATGCCTTTTTGTCTTTTGATTATTCAGTTTAATTATTGCCTTAATATTTTGCTGTGTTTTTGTGTTTTGCGCATTTTGCACCATTATCTCAGGGCTGCTGGACCTGAAATTCAAGTTGTTGAAATTTTTACATTTTTAACAATACCTTAGAAATATATTGGAATATGGTATAATCTTATTTTCTTTTTTTATGTTACTGCGTTTATTGATGTCAGTTAGGCATTGTGGTTTATATATACATTTTTCTTTCTTTCTTTTTTTAAAGGTTTTTTTACTTATTTATTTGACAGACAGATCACAAGTGGTCAGAGAGGCAGGCAGAGAGAGAGGAAGGGAAGCGGGCTCCCTGTGGTCCTAGGACCCTGGGATCAGGACTTGAGCCTATGGTAGAGGCTTTAACCCACTGAACCACCCAGGCGCCCTATATACATTTTTCTATCTATAACATGTATAAATGCATTTAGAAGTATACAAATGAAAAGTATTTGTTTCTATTATATAATTGCATATTAATTTTTTTGTCTGTACATATATAATATTTCTTAAAAAAAAAAGATTATTTATTTATTTATTTATTTGACAGAGAGAGAGAGAGAGAGACAGCGAAAGTGGGAACACAAGCAGGGGGAGTGGGAGAGGGAGAAGCAGGCTTCCCGCCAAGAAGGGAGCCCGATGTGGGGCTCAATTCCAGGACCCTGGGATCATGACCTGAGCTGAAGGCAGATGCCTAACGACTGAGCCACCCAAGTGCCCTTATTTCTTTTTTATTAGCAGTAAGTTCAATTAACCAACATATAGTACATCATTAGTTTTTGATGTAGTGTTCAATGATTCCTTAGTTGCATATAATACCCAGTGATCATCAGATCATGTGCCCTCCTTAATGCTATAACATTATTTTCAATGTGTATGTAGTCACAGATATTTTTCAGTGGCATTTGAAATAAAATTTTAATTTTTCATTCTATTTTTCTTTGAATTTGATCAGTATACTTGATTAAGAAATCAGCTTTCTTTTTTTTTTCTGCATGAAATGAATGATTTTTGCTTTAACCTTTTCGGTAACAAACATACTTTTAGGGCAGCTAAAGGTTTGAGGATGGGAAAAACAGCAGGGACTTCCCAGGATGAAAGTGTTAAATCCCTGAAGTAGCGAACACTGAAGCCTATATAGGGACAGTTGTTTGGCACTAGCCTAGTACAAGCAGGTTTTAACATGCAAATCCTGTTTTGTTGCTCTTATTTTCCTGGTATCCAAACAAAACCAAGATAATCATTTTCACCCCACCCACAACTGCTCAAAATGGGCCCTTAATTAATAAAGAAAATAAAGGGGCGCCTGGGTGGCTCGGTGGGTTAAGCCTCTGCCTTTGGCTCAGGTCATATCTCAGGGTCCTGGGATGGAGCCCCGAATTGGGCTCTCTGCTCAGCGGGGGGCCTGCTTCCCGCCCTCTCTCTGTCTGCCTCTCTGCCTGCTTGTGATCTCTGTCAAATAAATAAATAAAATCTAAAAAAAAAAAAAGAAGAAAATAAAGACACTTTGCTTATTTGTTTTTTGAGAATCTGAGTTCTGTGGAAATACTCAGGCTAAAAGCAGGGGGAGGATAACAATATTTGTTAAGTGATGAGCATATGTCTAACATTTTACTAAATAATATCAAATACAAAAGAAAATATTAACATTTCTATGAACAGGGACCTCCAGATAGGGTACACGTAGAAGGCAGTTGATAAATGTGGCATGTTTTCTATAGGATTGGCATTGTGCAACATTTGTGGTTATGGACCTCTTAAAAATCTATTGAAAGAATAATACATAGTCGCACAAAATTTATACGCAATTTCAGGGGGTGGGACCAAGAATCTCTAAAATAGAGAAGAACAATAATTTTAGGTCATCACTTCTTCATTATTTACTCAGAGAAGTCCTAGTTGAGGACATTTATTACTTTTTATGTTCTCTCACAGCACTATTTATCTCACCTTAGATGTTCATGGCTATAAATCAACATTTATTAGTGTGATTATTTGCTTAATATCTGTATCCTTAACTTGATTCTAAACTCCATGGGAACAAAAAGAAATCCATACTTACTGTTTCTTTTTTTCTTTAAATTAATTAATTAATTAATTAATTAATTTGACAGAGATCAAAAGTAGGTAGAGAGGTGGGCGTGTGGGGGTGGTGGTGGAAGCAGGCTCCCTGCTGAGCAGACAGCCCCATGTGGGGCTCGATTCCAGGACCCTGAGATCATGACCCAAGCCAAAGGCAGAGGCTTTAACCCACTGAGCCACCCAGGCACCCCCATACTTACTGTTTCATTCCCCATGGTGAGCACAGGTCTTGGGGCATAGTAATCACATAAATATTTGTTGAATAACTCAACAAATGAATGTGGATGACATTAAATATAGAAGTTGGAGAATACAGCTAGGGTTATATGTGCTAGAGTTATTGAAACAAGTTTCATGGGGGAGACGGCAGTTCAAACCACATTTATTGAGCACTTTTCATGGATAGGACTTTGGGCTATATATGGGGTGGGAGTGATAGCTAGAGTTTGTTTTTGGAAGTTAGGAAGTTATGATAGTCACAGAGGTCACTTGGGAAATAGCAGACTTAAGGAGTATTGTGGGTAAGTACAATTGATGAGAAAACTAGCACACCTGGTACATGATGGATAGTTGCAGAAAACATAGTGGGACCAAATTATGAATTGTTTTGAGCAAGATGTCAGACAGGTTGGCTTCTTCATAGGCAGACCTTGTGATGAGGTTTTGTGTGCAAGTGATTTCTTAAGGAAGTGCTACCAGATGAAACAAGTAAGGGAGTAAAGGGAAGGGGAAAAAAGCAAGGGGAAAAATCAAAACACACACACGCACACACACGTGTGTGTGTGCGTGTGTGTGTGTGTGTATTTAGGTAAAGTCATTGTCTTAGTCTGGTCTGCTAGGGAGTCCTGAACTCTAAATTACACCTCAGAATATGCCCAGATCCAGCCAAGGGAGCTAGGCAGTCATACTCCCACATTACTTAGGCATTGACTTAGAGCTACCCCAGGGGATATGAATCCCCAGGCCCTTTCTGTTTTCTCTGCAGGAACAAGGATGCAATAGCACTCCTCACACAAGGGCAGTCATCAGAAGAGTAGCATGTATTGATGGGCATTAGGAACAAATCACACTGAAGCCATGGGATGGTGCATAGAAAGGTCAAAGGAATGGGAGGGAATCTCAGGAGAGCAACTGCAGCGTCTGCTATGGGAGTCTTCATTTGACTTAATAGGCACTAGAGATGCATTGAAGTGGTTCCCAAACCTGGCTGCACATTAGAAACACCCTGGAAACACCCAAGGAACCTTTAAAGAAAAATTAATGTTTGGGCTCCATCCCAGATAAATTAAATCAGAACCTCTTTAGGACTTGGGCAAGTAGGACTTGACAAGTCCTACTTGACAAGTAGGACTTGGGAATCAGTGCTTTTTGAAAGCTCCTCCCTGGGATTAAAGGATGGACTTGAGTATAGGGTCCTGAGAAAGCATGTGGCAGGATGTAAGCAGTGTTTTAGGGAGGTAAGTGGGCAGGGATTTATAGGCTGGATTGAAGGGAGAAAAAACTGGAGACAAGAGTGTTGGCAAAAGGTCATGCTGTGGACTATGATGGTGGCAGTGAAAATGGAAGTAAAGGAAAAAATTTAAGAGATATCTTCAGGAAATGTAATAACACTGAATGTGAGAGCTTGAAGGTACAGAGGAGTCAAAGGTGGCTTGAAGATTTCCCGGGTGGGAGTCTGCCTTTGAAGCAATATTCATTGAAGTACTGTGATGCTCGGACTGTGTGGAAATTTTATCAGTCGAGTCCTTTGACATTTTCAGCTGGAAGAGGGAAGATGGTTATTATTAATGAGGAAGCTTGTCAGGGGACCTACATTATTCTTTGGTCACAACTTAGAAACTGTGCTAACTGACTCAGGTTAAAAGTGATTGTTAAATCATAGGATCCTTAAAATAATAAAACTCAATATATCTTATGTGACCTGGGAAATTTGTTTCCATGGAACTTGGAGCTTGGGTATTTGGGTATTTGGAAGATGGTGTTCATAATCTTCTATCTACTATCTACTACTGTGCTAGTGTCAGTATTCTCATTGACAGGATTGGCATTTGTTAATTCTGCTATTATTATTGCTAAATATAACATTTATATATCTTCTATCTTATCTTCTTAGTCATGAATTCTAAATCTTGACATAACATGTTATTATTAGACATGTCATTAACATTTTATGCTTTTTAAAAATGTGGTGAGATGCCTTTTATGTTTGTGGAGTAATGTGAACAACTTTTCCCTCTTGACACAATAATTATGCAAGCAATTGAAGTTTAAATATTTTGCCTTAATTGTGTGATATTTCTTTATAGGTACACAACAAAATAATAGTTATAACTACTAATGCCACTCTTTTTGTATAATACATTCTTAACATATCACATGAAGAATCCAATAAGATAGGAAAATAAGGGGGCATCTGGGTGGCTCAGTGGGTTAAAGCCACTGCCCTCGGCTCAGGTCATGATCCCAGGGTCCTGGGATCGAGTCCCACATTGGGCTCTCTGCTCAGCGGGAAGCCTGCTTCCCTCTCCCCCCTCTGCCTGCCTCTCTGCCTACTTCTGATCTCTATCAAATAAATAAACAAAATCTTTAAAAAAAAAAGATAGGAAAACAAGGGCTATTATCCCCACTTTACATTTGTAATAGTTGAGGCCAGTTTAGTGACATGGCCGTGGTTGCTTAATACAGAAAGTGGTGGGAAGGAAGCATGAAATCAGGACTTTTGTTTCCCAACTTAAATCTCTTTTCTTTATGCACTTGTCCCGCACTCTAAAGCCCTGGGAAATGGTTTTCCTGAGTCCTGCTTTTCCTAAGTAGTGATCATAATTTGGTTATCTTACTTGCCAAATCTGGGACCTTTAATTTGGAGCCACAGCAGTGGCAACAATAACAGATCTTTCTCTGATATTATCTCTTAGTTGCCAGAGATCGTGCTTGGCATTTTAAAAGCATTTTCTCTAATCTTCTTAATAATCCTATGTAGTAGGATAGTAATATAGTAGATAAGTAATAACCTAATTTTGTAAATAAGAAAACTAACGTCTTCTTTATAAAATGATGTTTTTCTTTCACAAATAACAACAGTTGTTTTTATTAGACATTATACTTCAAAGGAAAGAAGAAATGGAAAAATGTATTCCTAATTTTAAAATATTTACTACAAATATTTATTGAAACCATACTCTTCAAATAGCTTTCTTATATGTATGCTTAATGTTTTACTTCTATTTCAATTTGATTAGTTTCTAATGATAGTTTTTTTAGAATTATTTCTATCTCCTCTAAGATATCTATTAGTTTTTAAAGTAATATTTTTGAATATTTTAATTTTAAAGTAATATTTTTGGATATTTCTGAGTATTTTTGGATAATGAAGGATGGTAGTACCCCATATCCACAGTGGATATGTTCTAAGATCCCTAGTGGATGCCTGAAACTGCAGAGAGTACTGAATCCTATGTATGCTATGTGTTTTTTCCTATACATACATACCTATGATAAAGTTTACTTTTTGTAAGTCTTTATTTTAATTCTAGTTAGTTAACATACAGTGTTATATCAGTTTCAGGTTTACAATGTAGTGATTGCCCAGTTCCATAGGACACCTGGTGCTCACGACAACAGGTGCCCTCCTTAGTCCCCATCACCTATTTAACCCCTTCCTTCATCCACCTCCCTCGTAACCATCGCTTTGTTCTCTATAGTTAAGTTTTGTGGTTTCCTCTCTCTCTCTCTCTCTCTCTCTCATTTTTCTCCCTTTGCTTGTTTGTTTTGTTTGTGAAAGTTCACATATGAGTGAAATCGTATGGTATTTGTTTTCCTGAGTGACTTATTTCAGCTAGCATTATACTCTCTAGCTCCGTCCATGTTATTGCAAATGGTAAGATTTCATTCTTTTATGGCTAAATAATATTCCAGTGTGTGTGTGTGTGTTTGTGTGTGTGTATTGTGTGATACATACACACACAAACATACATATATCTGTTACATCATCCAGACTTTTCCCCTATGCATTTTTTCCTTTGGTTGGATCTAACATGTATTCTTTTGCTATAAAAAAAAAAAAACTATAATGATAAGTCTAATATTTTCCCGAGTCCTGTGGGTTGTTCTAGTGAATTATTGAAACTGAAGGTGGACCTGGGAAACCCTGAATTTATAACTAGCTGGTCTCAAATGAGCGCAGTCCTTTGGGACCCCTGAACTTGTGGCTGGTTCACAGTCCCCTTGTGGGGAATGTTCCCTCTGATTTTGCTATTTGGCTTAATCATTGCAGTTAGTGTCAGAAGTCTTGGGCAGATTTGGCAGTCTGTGCCTTAAACCTTGAGTCTGACCAACTTTGGATAAGGGGAAAGTATAGAATTCCACAGGATATATATATGGATGGACAGTGAAATTCTATTTCTGAAAATGTTAAGTTAAGCTGGGGATGTTAAGCTGAAAAGATATGGTTGGCTTTGTGGTGGCCATATGGAATACCATGTGACGATAGCTGCATGAAGAATGTAGATAGGTAGAGTAATAGAATCATGAAATGGAGAGGGAAGGAGAGTCCTGATAATATTGTTTGAACCCGCTGATTTTACTGTGCCAGACATCATATGTATCCATGGCTTCCTGATTCAGTAAATCATTAAATTTCCTTTTTCCAGAAACTGGTTTGAATGGACTTTCACCATTGCAGTCAAAAAGTTTGTCAAACATCTGTTCTTTGGACCCAGTGTTTCTTCTCCTAGAGAATTGCAAAGCTCCACATGTATTACTGAATGAAATTTTGATCAAGAGTCTCCTTATTATTGTGTAATCCTGGTAATCAATGAGAACTTCATTTCATATATACTTTAAATTTTTATTTATTAAGGAAGAAGGCTCATCTCTATGAAACATTTCATTAATGAGGCCCAAGTTTATCCCCCTGATTTGTATTATTTATCTTACTATGTATAGAATAGACTTCATGAAGCTTTTTTTTCTTTTTTTAAGATTTTGTGTATTTGTCAGAGAGAGAGAGTGCCCACAAGCAGGGGAGCAGCATGTAGAGGGAGAGGGAAAAGCAGACTCCCCATTGAGCAGAGATGTGGGGCTTGATCCCAGGATCCTGGGATCCTCACCTGAGCCGAAGGCAGATCCTTAACTGACTGAGCTACGGAGCACTGTGGCTTTATGCAGCTTTAAGTTTAACATTAGGAAAAATTTAACATTAGGAAAAATACAGATATACAAGGAAGCAGCGTGCACAACAACAACATAGAAGGGGTTTTTTTGATTTTTTAGGCACAGATTCCAGTATCCCAGTTACTTCACTCTTGCTATACTCATGGAGATTGGGAGATAAGGCTGTGTGGGCTAACCATCTCAACTTAAGTAAACTATTAGTTCCAGGGCTCCTTCAGCTTTTATACAGCTTATTAAGTAGCCTCTTTAGGATACAGTAGTAGGGCCCATTTTCCAGTTTCCTGAATCTTAACAATATAGATTCTTTACTATTAAATAAATAATTTCAACAGGGAGTTGCAGGTGCTTGGCAAGAACAGATCCTTAGCTGGAGATTATTATTTACCCTGGAACCACTGCAAATATACTCCTAATAATTTCTTGAGTTAGTCATAGCCATCCTTGAGGCTAGAGGAAAGAAATTGTTGTTAACTCTTTCAATCTTGGATTTAGAATATTCTTTGTAATTCTGCCTTTTAGAGTTTGTGATCTTGTGTTTGTATTATTGACAAAAGTTATTTCATGTGCAAATTATGAAAGAGGTTTGTATATTAATGATATGGTCTCTGACACCAGTCTCCTAACTCCTCCCCTTACTTTAATTCTCTGTGCTTTACTTGCAAAATGAAGATAACAATGCCATCTACATAATGGGATTGTTTTATGAACTCAGTGAGTTAATGTATGTAAGGCAATTAGTTCTGGCACATAATAACTGTATTAGATACCATTTTATATTCTTGCTCAGTAGTTATAGCTCTAATTTCTACTTAATGTCTTATTGCAATTGTTTCCAAAACAATTTAATATAGTGATCTTTGGTAATAAGTATACTTGTTTCTAATTCTTATGGAGAACTCTTTAGTGCTCATTGGTAAATAGGTTTATTGTTAAGTTTAAGACATTGTTATCACTAATTCTTTTAATTATGTACATTTATTACATTTGTTTATTTGTTAGTTTGGTTTTGGCCGCAAGTAACAGATATCAGCATGCTGACTAAACTGTGTTGCCATAAACAAAAACGCTTCTTTCCTATCCCATACAATTCACTCCATACTTAACTTATTTTCCCTCATGGTCTGATGGTGGATTCCAGTAATAGCAACATACTTATTCACATTGAACAAATGAGAGAAGTCAATTTCTTATAACTCTCTGAAGAGTAAGAAATCTACTTTCCTAATGAATTTAAGTTTACCTGTCCTTAAATTAATCATTGACTAGCAGGAAGAGAGTGGCCTAAATTAACCAGGACCTAAATTATTCAAGAAAGTGAGATGGAATCAGTGACCATAAGAGTCACTGCCAAGAGAATCCCAAATATGCCTAGTTTAAAAAAATAATTAAAAACTGTATGTTTATTGATTTTGACCAAATATACTTCTGCTACCTAAGGAAACTTAGTTAAAAAAATACACATGGGGGTGCCTGGGTGGCTCAGTGGGTTAAGCCCTCTCAGGTCATGGTCTCAGGGTCCTGGGATCAAGCACCTCATCGGGCTCTCTGTTCGGCAGGGAGCCTGCTTTCCCCTCCCCCTCTGCCTGCCTCTCTGCCTACTTGTGATAGATCTCTCTCTGTCAAATAAATAAATAAAACTTAAAAAAAAATACACTTGGGGTACGTTGCCGGGACGGATTTACCTGTGCATGGTCGTACGTTGGGTGACATCTGTGGTGTCATTGGAAAGTGAATCTTGAATTTTCTGAGGACAGCGTATAGGCTTCAGAGTTCTTACCAGGGTGCTCGGAGGAGTCAAGATGGCGGAGCAGTAGCAGCTGAGACTACATCAGGTAGCAGGAGATCAGCTAGATAGCTTATCAAACCATTGTGAACACCTACAAATCCAACAATAGATCAAAGAGAGGAAGAACAGCAATTCTGGAAACAGAAAATCGGCCACTTTCTGGAAGGTAGGACTGGCGGAGAAGTGAATCGAAAGCGATGGGAGGATAGACCGCAGGGGAGGGGCCGGCTCTCGGCAAGCGGCGGAGCAACGGAGCACTAAATTGGGAATTTTAAAAGTCTGCGCTACGGAGGGACATCGCTCCAGAGGCTAAACCGGGGTGAAGCCCACACGGGGTCAGCGTGGCCCCAGGTCCCACAGGGTCACAGAAGGATCGGGGGTGTCTGAGTGTCGCAGAGCTAGCAGGTATCGGAGCGGGGAAGCCGGCCACAGAGACAGAGCAGAGGAGTGAGCTCTCAGCCCAGGGTTACCTTGAACCGGCCGCAGGCTGGGTGAGCTCGGAGCCCGGCCAGAGGGCAGAGAGACGGGAGTGGCTGGGGCTTTTCTCTGAGGGTGCACTGAGGAGTGGGGCCCCGAGCTCTCTGCTCCTCTGGGCCAGAGATTGGGAGGCCGCCATCTTCATTCCTGTCCTCCAGAATCTACGGAAAGCGCTCAGGGAACAAAAGCTCCCGAAAGCAAAACCGAACGGATTACTTAGCCCGGCCCCTAGTAAGGGCGGTGCAGCTCTGCCTCGGGCAAAGACACTTAAGAATCTCTACAACAGGCCCCTCTCCCAGAAGATCAACAAGAAATCCAGCCAAGACCAAGTTCACTTAACAAGGAGAGCAGCAAAATCCCAGAGGAGGAGAAAGCAAAGCACAGAATTCATGGCTTTCTCCCCATGATTCTTTAGTTTTGCAGTTAATTTAATTTTTTCTTTAATTTTATTTTTTTCTTTTTCTGCTAAATTTTTTTTAACTTTTACCCTTTTCTTTTTTAACATTTTAACACTAGTTTATCTTAACAATACCTTTCCAAAAAATAATAATCTTTTTTGAAACTTCATCATTATAGTCATATTTTATCCTTCATAGTATTTAACTTTATTTTTTGTATTCAGATAAGGGTTTTTACTTCTAAAAAATTTGGGGTACAACGTCCTCTAGTGGATCAAAATATACCCTAAATCTAGCTCCAGGCTTGTTCTAGTCTTGAGCCTGAGCAAATTATCTCCACTATCTTTTTCTTTATTCTCCCAACCAACTTAACTCCTTTTCTTAGAAATTTAAAAAAAAAATTTTTTTTTATTTTTCATCTTTATAGGCATATTCCATCCCTTCACTGTGTTTACCATTATATACATTTTTCATTCTTTAAAATTTTGTGAGGTACTTTCTTCTAAGAGACCAAAATACCCCACAAGCAAGTGGGTGACCCTGTTCTAGTCACCAGTCTAATATATATATATATTTTTTCTTTTTTATATTTTTTCTTTATTTGTTTTCTTTTTTTAAATTTTTTTTTTTCTGAAATTCTTTTTATCCCCTTCTCCCCCTCACCCCCATGATTTGGGGTCTCTTCTGATTTGGTTAAAGGGCATTTTCCTGGGGTCTTTGCCACCTATTTAGTATTTTATTTGCTCCTTCATATACTCTTATCTGGAAAAAATGACAAGGCAGAAAAACTCACCACACAAATAGAATAAGAGGCAGTACCGAAGGCTAGGGACTTAATCAATACAGACATTGGTAATATGTCAGATATAGAGTTCAGAATGACGATTCTCAAGGTTCTAGCCAGGCTCAAAAAAGGCATGGAAGATACTAGAGAAACCCTCTCTGGAGATATAAAAGCCCTTTCTGGAGAAATAAAAGAACTAAAATCTAACCAAGTTGAAATAAAAAAAGCTATTAATGAGGCGCAATAAAAAATGGAGGCTCTTACTGCTAGGATAAATGCGGCAGAAGAAAGAATTAGTGATATAGAAGACCAAATGACAGAGAATAAAGAAGCTGAGCAAAAGAGGGACAAACAGCTACTGGACCATGAGGGGAGAATTCGAGAGATAAGTGACACCATAAGATGAAACAACATTAGAATAATTGGGATTCCAGAAGAAGAAGAAAGAGAGAGGGGAGCAGAAGGTCTATTGGAGAGAATTATTGTAGAGAATTTCCCTAATATGGCAAAGAGAACAAGCATCAAAATACAGGAGGTGCAGAGAACCCCCCTCAAAATCAACAAGAATAGGTCCACACCTCGTCACCTAATAGTAACATTTACAAGTCTTAGCAACAAAGAGAAAATCCTGAAAGCAGCCCGGGAAAAGAAGTCTGTAACATACAATGGTAAAAATATTAGATTGGCAGCAGACTTATCCACAGAGACCTGACAGGCCAGAAAGAACTGGCATGATATATTCAGAGCACTGACCGAGAAAAACATGCAGCCAAGAATACTATATCCAGCTAGGCTATCATTGAAAATAGAAGGAGAGAGAAAAAGCTTCCGGGACAAACAAAAACTGAAAGAATTTGCAAACACCAAGCCAGCTCTACAGGAAATATTGAAAGGGGTCCTCTAAGCAAAGAGAGAGCCTAGAAATAGTAGATCAGAAAGGAACAGAGACAATATACGGTAACAGTCACCTCACAGGCAATACAATGGCACTAAATTCCTATCTCTCAATAGTTACCCTGAATGTTAATGGGCTAAATGCCCCAATCAAACGACACAGGGTATCAGAATGGATAAAAAACAAAACCCATCAATCTGTTGCCTACAAGAAACTCATTTTAGACCCGAAGACACCTCCAGATTTAAAGTGAGGGGTGGAAAAAAATTTACCATGCTAATGGACATCAGAAGAAAGCTGGGGTGGCAATCCTTATATCAGATCAATTAGACTTTAAGACAAAGACTATAATAAGAGATGAGGAAGGACACTATATCATACTCAAAGGGACTGTCCAACAAGAAGATCTAACAATTTTAAATATCTATGCCCCTAACGTGGGAGCAGCCAACTATATAAACCAATTAATAGCAAAATCAAAGAAACACATCAACAATAATACAATAATAGTAGGGGACTTTAACACTCCCCTTACTGAGAGAACAGATCATCCAAGCAAAAGATCAACAAGGAAATAAAGGCCTTAAATGACACACTGGACCAGATGGACATCACAGATATTTTCAGAACATTTCACCCCAAAGCAACAGAAGACACATTCTTCTCTAGTGCACATGGAACAATCTCCAGAATAGATCACATCCTGGGTCATAAATCAGGTCTCAACCAGTATCAAAAGATTGGGATCATTCCCTGCATATTTTCAGAACACAATGCTCTGAAGCTAGAACTCAATCACAAGAGGAAATTTGGTAAGAACCCAAATACATGGAGAATAAACAACATCCTTCTTAAGAATGAATGGGTCAACCAGGAAATTAAAGAAGAATTGAAAAAATTCATGGAAACAAAGGATAATGAAAACACAATGGTTCAAAATCTGTGGGACACATCAAAGGCAGCCCTGAGAGGAAAATATATAGTGGTACAAGCCTTTCTCAAGAAACAAGAAAGGTCTCAAATACACAACCTAACTCTATACCTAAAGGAGCTGGAGAAAGAACAAGAAAGAAAGCCTAAACCCAGCAGGAGAAGAGAAATCATAATGATCAGAGCAGAAATCAACGAAATAGAAACCAAAACAACAATAACAACAACAACAACAATAGAACAAGTCAACGAAACTAGGAGCTGGTTCTTTGAAAGAATTAATAAGATTGATAAACCCCTGGCCAGACTTATCAAAAAGAAAAGAGAAAGGACCCAAATAAACAAAATCATGAATAAAAGAGGAGAAATCACAACCAACACCAAAGAAATACAAACAATTATAATAACATACTATGAGCAATTCTATGCCAGCAAATTTGACAATCTGGAAGAAATGGATGCATTCCTAGAGACATATAAACTACCACAACTGAACCAGGAAGAAATAGAAAATCTGAACAGACCCATAACCAGTAATGAGATTGAAACAGTCATCAAAAATCTCCAGACAAACAAAAGCCCCAGGCCAAACGGCTTCCCAAGGGAATTCTACCAAGCATTTAAAGAAGAACTAATTCTTGTTCTCCTGAAACTGTTCCAAAAAATAGAAATGGAAGG
This sequence comes from Mellivora capensis, assembly GCA_004024625.1. Taxonomy (NCBI): domain Eukaryota; kingdom Metazoa; phylum Chordata; class Mammalia; order Carnivora; family Mustelidae; genus Mellivora; species Mellivora capensis. The sequence continues at coordinate 162 of PISX010025639.1, read as the reverse complement.
AAAGCTTCCAAACCCATTTTATGAGGCCAGCATCATCTTGATCCCAAAAGCAGACAAGGATCCCATCAAAAAAGAGCATTACAGACCTATATCCTTGATGAACACAGATGCGAAAATTCTCACCAAAATACTAGCCAATAGGATTCAACAGTACATTAAAAG
>PISX010025638.1:0-25846 GCA_004024625.1 Mellivora capensis | reverse complement strand
TAGGTAGCAGTAATAGATAGGCTCTTTTACACAGAGCTGGTAATCATTTCTTGATTGACTCCAGACCAAAATTAAAGTCTTGCTAAGCAAGCTCATCTGGCTTTATGGATAGAGGCTTTTCAATTATCTAAGACCATCATACCTGCTCCTAAAATTATCTTGTTTACTTTATTATCACAAACTACTTCAACATATTGCATTGAGCTATTAGCACTTAGGAAAAAAAATGATTTTTTTTAACTTCTTAAATATAAGGATGTTCTTTGAGAGACCATGGCATATCTGATGGAAGTTTTTTAGTAGAACTTTTTCCCTTGACTGATCCAGATTTAAACAGTTTAAAATCAATTCCCCTGGAGCCACTTGTCATTTCTTGTCTTCATTTTAGCAATGTGGGTGAATGCGTGTCAGACTTAACTTTTACCCAGAGTTTAAAAAAAAAATGGGTTTTCATTTCTTGGCCTTGCTTCTACTGCTATATAAAAATAAACTGGCTTTTTTCCACATATTTAAGCAAAAGTATCTCAAAGAGAGGTTGGTCAGAGTTTTGAAGATAAGGTAAGCAAAGATTATTGCTACATTTGAAGAATTAAGTCAAACCACTTTGAAAGATTAAGCTCAGAGGAAAAGAGGGAGCCAAATTTGCACTAATGCTCAGATTTCATGCAGTACCCTTATATCCATGGACTTCGTGAATTCTGGCCTGAGAGGGTTTTGGGATAAAGTGAGGGCACTCATAATTACAGCAGTAGTGAGGAAGAGGCCAGAAGGCCAAGTTCTAAACAAGGCAGTATTCAGTCCCCACCCCCATATTTATACTTAAATATCCATCCGGAGAAGGTAATAATAGTGAGGGAGCTTCATGCAAGAACAGTGAGCACCCATTAGATCCAAAGCAGGGCTGGGTAACCAGTATATATATCAAGTATATATTACTGCTCTGCGTATAGCTGAAGCCTTGGGAGTCTGTCGACGGTATTGTTTCTAGACATTGTTTCTGACTATGAGAAGCACAAGCTTTAAGAGGACTCTGTAACATCAGCCAATACACTCTAATGTAACTCAATATTTTGGAGACCAAGAAGACCTACAACTCTCAGGACAAGCTGAATGTACTGAGTGAGTTTCCCATTGTGAAACCTGGTTTAGTGATCCATAAAATGGCATGACTTGGCCACATGCTCCAGAGTCAAGTCTTCTGTTTCTTCCTGAAGTTGGGAATGTGCCCCAGCTTTCCTCTGCTGTCTCTCTTCTCACTTCTGTCCTCCTCAATTTCTGTTCTTCAGACTTACTGAGCTTCTTACAGTTCTCAAAAAATTCCATGTGCTGTCTTTCTCTGGAGTTTTTTCACACACTGTTTCTTTTGCCTGATTCTTTTGCCTGTGTTCCATCTCCATGCCCTCCATCAACAATTTCTATTCTCCATTTCTCTTTGTCTGAGTAATACCTACTTATGCTTCAAATTTCAGTATATATCCATTTTCTCTTACCAGCGTGTGTGAAGTACCTCTCCAGAGGCCCTTGTAGTACTCAGTACTACATATCTCTGTACATACAGTACATATCTCTGTATGAGCTATTATTGGGGTTGCTTGTCACATTTTCATCCACTAGGATCCTATGTTCCAAAAAGTCACTGTAACTTCTTTGCCATTAGATTCTCAGAATTAACATATGGGAGATCTCCTGTACTTACTTGGTGTGTGACATCAAAGGTTAGGCAAGCTCTTTAGAGTAAATGTAAAGGTGACTCCATTCCTTCATTCCTTCATCATTGAGTAATATTTATTGGTGCCTTCGGCACACACAAAAATTCTAGGACCTGGGGAAATAATGATGAATAAAAAATAATGGTGGACAGACAGTAAGGCAGACTTCCTTCATGGTATGTAGAGTCTTGTTTTCTATATATGTTATTAGAGAAAATTCATATTAAGTGAATTATTCTGAGGTTTAAGCCAATAATAAGAAAAAATGTACTATAAATGTTCAAGTATGACTAAAGGCAAGAAAGTATCCAATTAAGTACCTTATATAATTGTAACTCTTAGCACACCGAAGGAAGACTGATAAAATTATCATTATCTTTCATTTCAACTGAAATAATATATGATAAATGTTACATAAATTTTTAAAAGCACATATTTTCCTAGGAAGTACAAAGCTAGACCCAGAGCCCAAGTTGAATGAAAGTATATATTTGCTTTGAAATATGCAAGGTTCTGTTTTCTCTTTGTTCCTTTTAATTTAACAAACTGAGCTATAAGGTATTTTTAGTAGGAAAAGGTGGTGCTATTTGCTATTAATAAAACTGTCAAATAGTTATTTGTAATTTTTGTCGCTATGTTCTCCGTAGTTCTTAGACATATCCCTAAATTTTCTTGGAAATTTTCTTAGAAATTTCCATTATAATTTAGAAAATGATTTTTCAGAGTGAGAAAACATGCATATGAAACAAATGCACATACAAAGGTCTTCCAGAAAAAGTCATGAACACTCACCTGAAAGGGGATGATGCTATTACCTAATTTTAATTAGGCTAAAACATATTTTTTTTAACTCATATACATATGCGTTCATGTTTAAAAATAAGGTACTAAGAACTTCACTAGAGCAAACAACAAAATTAGGTACTTTAAAGCATATCTGTTATTTAAAGGATTAGCCACATATATTTACCGAGATTCCCTAAAACTTTCTTTTCTTTGTATTCAACAATTTTTTTTTTCTCCTTTAAAAATATTTTCCTTCAGTAGCCCACGGTCAACTTTCTGTTCTTGAAGTGGAGAGGCAGCCACTGGGAGAATTAAGGACTTTTTTCAACAAGCATCAGGGACTTTAATCTGAAATGTTTACAGCAGAAGTGTCAGATTCTGAAAGCCTTCTAGATTGTTCCCTATTTGGTGACAACATGCTGCAGAGAAGGTTAAGAGATTAATAGCAGATGAATCACATTTTAAGTATCTTCTAACAAACTGTATTTAAGCTTGTATCCGGTGTGTAACCTGTTTAAAGATGTTTCATTTCTCTGAGGGCTTAATAAAAGTTCTTAGGACAAGTGTTATTTCTTACATCCCACAGCTTTTCTCTCCTATATCCCACCCATGGTGGCAGGCTGTACTGAACGCAGATTGAGAAAGAAAGAACATTAGGTGGCGATTTCAAAACAGATAAAAGATTAAAGGAAACTATCTTCTTAATTTTCCTTTTAAAAACAAAATTTACACACATCCTTGGTTTAATTACTTCTAAAATGGCACCTGCGTATGCTTCACAATGACAGTGCTTTATGCTTTATAACAATAATTGTATGATAAGAATGAAGGGATAAATAAATATGATTAATTTAGTGCTTAAAATATGAAGGTATATATAATATGTAGGTGTATATATGATACATATGTATGTATATAAAGTCTGAGAATCCCAGAGGTAATCACACACACATATACATGTATAAAACATATATATACACATACACACATATATATACTTTATAGTACATACACACATACACATATATATATACACTATTTTTTTTTCACAAGAACTTATGTTTATTGCTAAAAAAGAAAACAAACAAAAAAGAGAGCTAGGGAAGGAGAGAAGATGGTCAGAAGCACAACACATAAGGTTAAGAATTTATATATATAAATTCTGTAATTTATATATATAAATCTGAGAATCCCAGAGGTATTTTTTTAAAGATTTTATTCATTAATTTGAGAGAGAGATAAACAGAGAGAGCACAAGCAGGGGGAGAGGAGAGGGAGAGGGAGAAACAGACTTCCTGGTGAGCTGGGAGCCTGACATGGGGCTCAATCCCAGGACGTGGAGATCATAACCTGAGCTAAAAGCAGATGCCCAACCATCTGAGCCACCCAGGCACCCCTATTTTTCTCTTCACAAGAACTTAGGTTTATTGCTAACAAAAAAACAAAAACAAAAAAAAGAGTGAGAGGGAAGGAGAGAAAATGGTCAGAAGCACAACACATAAGGTTAAGAATTTATATATATATATAAATATTTATACAAAAATGCTTAATATATATATATATATAAATTGGAGAATCCCAGAGGTAATTACAGGTGAAATAAAATGTTCTTTAAACCATACTAATTATGCTAATTTCTGGGTCTTAGGTCACTTTTCCTCAGTAGGGAGAAGTGCTAGGGTGAAGGAGGTGATGATTTAACTAACATACTACCTGCACTTTGAAAGCTGTTCTGTGCTAGTTTGGGAACACAGCCAAACTTCTGGTCTGCTGTCTGCTGTTGACTGCTGGGTCTGGGGTGAAAGTCCCAGGGAATATGCTCATATCTCTTTATCTGTAGTGAAAGTTGTTAATATTACCAAAGTTGGTCAATAAATAAATAATATTTTAAGCATATTCTATAAAGTTAGCAAAATGGCTAGTTGAGGGGTGCCTGGGGGGCTCAGTGGGTTGAGCCTCTGCCTTTGGCTCAGGTAATGGTCCCAGGGTCCTGGGATAGAGCCCCATGTCAGGTTCCCTCCTCGGTGGGAAAGCCTGCTTCTCCCTCTCCCACTCCCCCTGCTTGTATTTCCTCTCTCTCTGTCTCTCTCTCTGTCAGATAAATAAATAAAATCTTTTAAAAAAATGGCTAGTTGAACTGAAACCAGATGGGAAACCATCCAAAGTATCATACTAAACATACACATGCAAATACACTCAGAAAAAAAAAAAAAAGCTTTAGTTATTAAGGGAAAGAAAATAAAAGATAAGAAACACAAAACATGACATAAAAGAAAATGTTACAGTATTTGCAAATAGATTGGGTCAAAAACTAAACCCCAGTACCAGTCTGTGTATAATAAACGTAGCTAAATAAAGTGTTTCGGACAGATGAAAAGTAAACTAAAGTGAAAACAAAGACAAACTAGAGAGATGCTGACAACAAAAAATATGAATTGTATTATCAAAATTAAAAAACGTTGATGCCAGGACAAACCTTTCCAATGAGAAAAAGAGGAAAAGGAAATTTATGAGAGATTATAGTTCACACTGAGACTCAAGAATTTTTAGGTACCAAGAAGCATGGTATTAAAATTTAAAAATACAGGAAAAATGAGGGAATGTGACAAAATAACCCGGAAATACATACATCAGATAAGGAATGTAGTTATGATAAAGGCCAAATTCCAAACCAGAAAAAGAATTATTTTAATTAAGTGGTTTTTCAGGCAACTGGTTAACCATTAAAAATAGAAAATTAACTCACTAAGTTGTACTATGTACCAAATTAAATCCGAAACAACTGAAACTTCACCTATAAAATATTTAATAAGAATACCGAAAGAATAGCCAAATATTGTGGGTTTTAAGTGATTACCTTCTTTTTGACCTAATACATGACTGGATTGCACAAAGTATCATACCTAAAATGTAGTTGACCGGGATTTGAACCTGGGCAAACCAGCTCCAGCGGCAGAGCATTTAATGTATGCCTTGAGTAAAAAGCATAGGCAAAGAAACTGTATATAAATCTAGGATGTGGAGTGCATTTTAAGAGTAACATAGAAGACTAGGTCTACACAAAAAACTTAATGGATTTGACTACATGAAAATTACAATGCTTTCTATGTGAAAAAATACAAACATAACAAAAATCAAAAGTCAACTGAGAAAACAGTTGCAATATATATGATAAGAATTAATATTCATAGTACATTAGAGGTCTTGCATCAATAAGAAAACAAATAGTACAGCATAGGGAATATAGTCAATGTAATACATTTATCATGGTAAACATTTCATAATATATATAATTATTGAATCACTATTGCCCACCTGAAGCTGATTTACTATATATCAATGATAGTTCAATTAAAATTTTTAAAATATTAAAAATGAAATGCAATACAAATAAGAACATTGAGGATAAAATAAATGAAAATGGGCAAAGAACACATAAAAATATACAAATGGTTAATAATTCTGGTAGTCACAAAATTAATTGCCATTCAGTCATTCAGTTAATAAAAATGATTGTGAAAGCATCTATTCATTTCCATGATAAGGTGAACAATTTTTGATAAAAGAAAAAATGGCAGAAACAACCCAATCTTTTTACATTAATATTTTCAATGATGTATATGGCATCATATACCTATGTGGCATAGAATACTTAAAGTATAGCTATTTGTAATTTTATCTCTCCTTGTCTTTTTATAGATGATTATGTTTGCTTACTGGGTCTTTTGTAGGGCCGAATGGGAATAATGGTATAAATACTGCAAGGGAGAGAAGATAAATAGAAAGGGCAGGTAATAGCTACTGTTGGTTTCCTACTCAAAATTATGCCTCTTCATTCTAAACAAATCAACATTTTGTCAGATACTTCCCGGGCTCTTCTTCAACCTCATGATTTGAGTCTTGATTAGATCAGCTAATCATAGTTCTTCTTGCCTGAGACTGATCTATGGCACAGGCACATGACAAAATGCTAAGTAATGAGACATTAGAATATTGGTTGGCGATTTTGAGAAAATGTTCTTCATTCTTAAAAAGGAACATGAGTAATGGTCTTTCTTTTCCTTCTTTGGGTGCCTTATGGTTAGAATGTGATATTTTGGGACACTGGGTGGCTGAGGTCATGATCTCAGGGTCCTGGGATTGAGCCCTGCATTGGGCTCTCTGCTCAGCAGGGAGCCTGCTTCTCCCCGCCTCTCTGCCTACTTGTGATCTCTGTCTGTCAAATAAATAAACTAAAAAAAAAAAAGAAGTTTTTTTTTAGGATGTGATATTTTGAGTTGTTTCAATCATCTTATTGCCAGAAAAAGAAACAAAAATGGTAGAACAACCAACCTAAAGGCTTCACGTTGAACTGCTAAGTAACCACCCCGAATTCACCTTGTCTCTGTTTTTCTTGTGGAGGAAGATAGGTTTCTCATTATCTGTGTGACTTTTCTTTGGCTCTGTATTTGTTTACCTGCAGTTAAAACTATTCTGGTACAGAGAGGGAGATACTTAGGAAAGAATTAACTTGGAAGCTGACAGGAAGGAGAAACAGAAGAAGAAGGAAATGTAATCAGTGCAGATTTGAAATTTTTCACAGCATTTTAAAGGCAAGAAAGCCATAGATTTTTGAGTAGACTGTGTGAGGATTTGGCAGAGTATACAAATAGGGTGTGGAGGGTTTACAGAAGCTGTGCTGTATGTAAATTCAATGCAATTATCCCTGTGCTATCTATTTTGGAGAGTTCCATAAAGATGTGCATTACTTTCTGAATATTAAGTTTAGATTTGTCTTTCTGTTGGATGTAATGCTATGTATCGAGTGGCATCAGCTTTACTAGGCTTTAGATTAGATGGGAAACTCTTTCCCTTTGAATACTAAGCCTAAAATATTCTGAGGGAGACAGATTTCATGACCAAATTAATTCAGAAAAAATATACATACTATTATCTTCTTAGAACTTTAAACCCCCCACATATTTTATTAAAAAATATGAAATCTTGAGATAAGCAAAGTGTTTAACCAAGCATTTTCCAAACTGAAAAATGGTTAAGTATTGAAGGAATTCCAGGAATTATCTGAGTAGCTTCTAGGTGAGGGTGAAGGATGGATGAAGGGATGATTATTCTTTGACAGTGAATTATAAATGTAAATACTCATTTTCTATGGTCACTCAACAGATGACCAACGCCAAATTAATAACAGCATTTGAGTGAGGTCCCATCTCATCTTTGAAGGCATTATATTTAATATGGAACTCATGCAGTATCTACTTTTTAGGATTGTTTAGAGAATCAAATTAGATTATTATGAAGTTAATTAAAGGAAATATTCCATTTAGAAAGTATCTGGCTTATTAAAAATGTGCATTGTAATTATTATTAAAATGATTACCTCCATTGTAATTATCATTTCATGAAAAGAATAGGAGAATGTGGGTTTCTCCAGAGTATTGGGGAAAGTAGTTTTGAGTCCTCTAGCAGAATGGAGTTTGATGACTTGAGTCAGGGGTCATCTTCCTACCTAGAGCAGAAGCACAGGCACCAGGACTTGAATGGTGACTAATGTGCCAAGGATGACTTGGAACTTTATTTCTACTTACTTTTATACTAATTATATTGCTATGTTCTCAGAATATTTTTTGAATTTCCATTTTGGAATCAGTGTCAATTCTTGAACACTTTGATTTTAGATGGCAATAGAGTGAAATGAGCAAGGGAATTTTAGTTTTTGGAAATAGCTGAACATCAATTAGAAGTTAGTCTGGCAAAATGTGAATGACATTGGATTGCAATATTTTTTATTAAAATTAAGGTTAAACTACAAAGGAAGCCCAACACTGGTGAATATTTATACTGATATAAGGTGGTATTTTGAAATAGGTAACATCAATGGAATTCACTTAAAGTGTTCAAGAGGACAACTGTGAAGAACAGCATTTCATGAATATGTAAGTCCTAGTATGTTAATTACAAATAAATACTATTTTATAGTTCTGTTCTCGACCTCCAGGAACACACTGTATATTTTAATTCATATTAAGTGTAAAATATATGATTTAAATTTCACAGAAATCAAAAGGAATTATTTACAAAGATTTTAAGTGATTTTGACAGGGAAGTGAGTCATATAAATTTATACCCAAGAGGTAAGAATAAGGTCATATTTTAAGACATTCCTGAGATCTGCTAAAGTAGTTGCTTGAATCCTGAAACACTAAAATAGTCACAAAAGTATATTTTATGGCATTTCTTCAGAAAGTGAGTGTGCGTGCCATCTCAAGGTTGATGTGAAACAAACATGATTTGTTCATTTAATTTATGGTCTAGCCAGAGGGCCAAGGTACAATGATTATTGGTGCCAAAGGTATACATAATAGACATGGAAATGGACATTCTCTAAATTTTCCTAGAAAAGGAGTTCAAATATCTCAGGAAAATGCAAGTGCAGTATCCTGTATCACCCTGCTGATAATCATATTCATTATTTATTATGTGTGCCCAGAATTTTTCACAAAATAAAAAAGTTCCTATGAATGAAAGTTCTATCTTAATAGGTAATTCCTGGAGGTCTCATCCTTCATAATTTTCCACTATTACCTTGTGGCAAACTACATTCTGCTTTTACCTTTATCCCCAATATTAAAATTACTTTAAAAGACAGAAAAATAACAATAAAATGTTTATATATATATATATATATATATATATATATATACACACATATATATAGATAATACTATATGTATATAACTAATATTTATGTAGTCTGGACTAAAAATGACTTCTTGGTGAATGAAGGAATGATGTGGCCACCCCTGTTGAGAATAGAAGAGCTTAGGGAAGTCCTGTAAGTTCTGTGATAATATTAAGTTTCTAGTCTTTATGTTTAATATTTGCATTGAAATTATGTGGGCAATGTGATTATTCTTTATTAATTTTAATGCTCAGCTACTTAAATTTGCTTTCCCCATTGAAATAGGTCCCTACGACAAAGGCTATTCTTGCAGTAGAAATGCTGCAATATGAGGGAGTGGTTTGTAATTTCTATAATTCTCTTCCTCACTGTAACCTAGTAGGGGCCCATTCCAAGATCTGCTTCTGACTCCTTTGACATTGGCCAAATTACTTTATACTCTTCCTCAACCTTTCTTTCCCTCATTTATAGAATGAGTATACTTAGCTCTACTTATCTCAACAGGAAATGTGTTTTATTAAAGACCCATTAGCTTCTTGGAGTATAAAATTGTACTTTTGGTGGAGTTTGCTTTACTACAGCAGTTGGCATCAAATCGTTTCAAATCTTTATAAATGCTTCAGTGTATAAATGTGCTTTCCAAGGACAAATGAAAAGTAGTTCATTCTGCTACAAAAGAGGATACTGCCTTTATTCTAACAATAACTGAGCCTGAGTAGGTTCCTTCCAAAAAATGGCAAATATTTTCTAGGTTTTTAAAATAAAATAAAAATGGCATAATTAATACAAGAAGAATAGGACTAAATATAATGTAATTATTATGGAAATATATGACTGAGGTAAAGAATAATATGCTTCAGTTTATTTAAAATGTTTTTTAACAGGGCTCCTGGGTGGCTCAGTGGGTTAAAGCCTCTGCCTTCAGCTAGGGTCGTGATCCTGGGGTCCTGGGATCGAGCCCCACGTCAGAGCAGAGAGCCTGCTTCCTCCTCTCTCTCCCTGCCTGCCTCTCTGACTACTTGTGATCTCTGTCTGTCAAATAAATAAATAAAATATTTTTTTAAAAAATGTTCTTTAACTTGGAGAAATCCTATAAATGAGAAACATTTGAATTTCTAGGACAAGGTAAATATAAGGGATGATTTAAAGACCGGAGATAAAATTTTATATATCAGTAAAAATTAATTTCCTGCTTGCTTTTAAAAATATTTATATGATATAATTCTTATTTAGGAACCAGTAAGCCAGATATTTGTTTTATAAGTAAGAAATTATAGGAAGTTTTTAGGTACACACCAAGGAGCCATGAACAGATTGGCTTAAATATAACAGCTGCCAAAATTATGTAGAAGTCATTTAGAAATGCTCTTGCCGGGTGCTTGGGTGGGTCAGTGGGTTAAGCCGCTGCCTTCGGCTCAGGTCATGGTCTCAGGGTCCTGGGATCGAGTCCTGCATCGGGCTCTCTGCTCAGCAGGGAGCCTGCTTCCGTGTCTCTCTCTCTCTCTCTCTCTCTGCCTGCCTCTCTGTCTACTGTGATCTCTCTCTGTCAAATAAATAAATAAAAATCTTTAAAAAAAAAAAGAAATGCTCTTGCTTATCATAGGTCCCAAAATTTCTGTTTTAATCATGAAAATGCTTCTACCTCTTTTAAAGAAGATAGGATAGAAAAGTCGGGTGAGGAAATTGGTTAGGAGAGTGGAAGAAGGAATTGAGATACCTAACTTATTTCAGACTCTTTGTTGATTATTTGAACACATTATCCCCAAGGATTCCAAAGTTAAATGAAAAATGTAAGGACTTAACTATGATTCTTTCTTTCTTATTTAAGGGCTTTTATTGTGATCCAAGGAATAACTCATTCATGAAATATAATCTCAGAAGGAGCCTCCTATTGTACAGCATGTGTCTTAAACTGTATTGCTGGCATACTCCCTCCCTCCCTTTCCTCTCCACCCATTCCCTGTGACCTGGTGCCTCCCGCTGGTGGAAGATACTTCCCTGTCCTTTTATTTTTATCAATGGATATGAGCAAATGTGATACATACTTTAAAAGAGATATCATAATTCATCACAGGCTCCTGCTTTTGCCCTCTGCCATAAAAACAGCATGTCCCAGAGACGGCACCTCCACACTGAGTCCAAGAATGAGAAAGAAGAGTCACAGCAGAGCCAAGTACTGTTGAGCACTGACACAGCAGTCATAGCCACTACACCACAGTTTGCATGTAATGGGAGAGAAATAACATGCTTTCGGAGGTAATCTACTGAGCTATGGGGTTATTTGTTATGGCAGCAAAAATATCCAATTGAGAAACTGCTATTAAATCTTGTGGGCTGCTGTAACAAAAATGCCAAATATATGTGACAAAGATTTTTTTTGGATACCAGGAGGAAGAGAAATGATTATTGGAAACTGGAAAAGTGTTGTATGGTGGCAAAATATTTTGTAACATTTTTGTTTAAGACCATTTGGAAGGCAGTTGATATATAATAAAGGGTCATGGCCTTGGGCAAAAGGTTTCAAAGCAGTCCATTACTAGGATGAGCTGGTTGTTGTTAGGTGCATTTGAGAAGGCTGAGATCAGAAAAGAATTGGTGCTGACTGAAAGTAGAGATGAAAGGACATGGAGATCGCAGCAATTCTGTAACTTGCAAAATTGGAAAAGGGAGCAATTTCTCAATTCCAATCATCAGAACATAAAATTAGGAAATCTTTTGTCTGTAGTCTCAGGGTAAGTACTAAACATGACCGTACCGCATTCCACATTAAGATTTCTGAGTGGAGTCAGATGCTCTTTCCATTGGACAAAATGTGGTAAAGAGAAGGGCATAATCCCACAAAAATCTGATAGTTTCAAAGAACTGAAATTAAGTCAGGAGAAAGAGCTACTTTCACAAGGCATTGTGGGGCTAGTGATTGCTTATGGCACTGATGGTAATAAAACTGAATTTTAAATAATACTGGTTTTTTTTTAAATTTCATTTCTTTTCAGCGTAACAGAATTCATAGTTTTACACCACACCCAGTGCTCCATGCAATGCGTGCCCTCCATAATACCCACCACCAGGCTCCCCCAACCTCCCACCCCCCCACCCCTTAAATAATACTGTTTTTGAGAAATTTGTATTGGCAAAAGTAGGACAAACCTAGAACAAAGACAGTGTGACTATTCAAGGTATTGGGAAACCCTTGATCCTCCAACTTTTATTTCCACCTGAGGAAGAAGGCTGAGAAACTTCTTCACCCTAGAGAATCTGAAGCCCAGAGAAGTCACACGGTCCCAGCAGTTCTGAAATTTGGGAAAACACTGTGAAAGGCCCTTCCACTGGAGTGGGGCAATGATCTTTCATTGGGTCTCTGCTCTGCAACCCTATTCACTGTTCTCCATGGATTTTGGCTCTATGATCTGGGAAGTTCTTCTTTTTCTAATATCCTTCTTGGCTAAAAAGAGCAATAGAAAGTCTTTAAATATGATTGCTTGATTCATTTTATCCTTTTCTCATGCCTCTGCCATGAAAACAAAATGTCCCCAGAATGGATTCCAGAATGGGATGGTTTTGGAGAGCTGATCAGTTCAAGTGCAGCCACAGCCTCCCTGCATTGTACATGCTACATGAGGGAAACTAAGTGAAAGTTAATGGAAGCCACCCACTGAAATTTTGGAATTGTTTGTTGCTCAAAACCAATTAGTACATCATTAATCCTTCCTTTTTACTCACAAAATTCTTACTAGTTTATATGTATTCTTTCTATTTTGCAAATTGAAAAGCATGTTCCAAAGGGAAAACGTTTCTCAAGAGTATGAGACATATATCCTCCTAAGAGGTATGTACCATAGAGATACTATCCCAGCCCCAGTATAATCACCAATTTCCAAATTCCCACATAAGGAATTGGTCCCCAGTGCAGATGTGGGAATTCTGCCAACTCACTCAAAAGAGAGAAATATAAACTTATTCATGGGACACACAGAAGTTGAAAAGTGAAAAGAGGAAGATGCTAGCATAAAGATAAATGTTTTGTAATAGGAGCATATAATTCCTTGTCTTGTACATGAAGATAACCAAGGACCACATAGTAATTGAAATTCCTTTCAATTCAATAGAGAAATGTAAAATACATTTTTCTGAATATGGGCTTTAAAAACAAGACTCCTTCTTTTCAGAAGGGATCCTCTGGAATCTAAGTATTCACTATATTCAATGATTTCCTCTGATTCTTTAATTTTTTCTCTGTTCAATACCTATAGTGGGAATACGAATCTGTTTCACTTTACATGGTTGCTTTTCCATGTCTGGCTGAAAAGTGCCCAATAAATATTTATTGAATTAAACTATATTCATGACTTAAAACATGAAATATTGTATAGCTTGGCATTATTATTATTGAAAGCCAGTTTTTGCACAGCCCTCCAACTAAGACAGTTTTTTACAATTTTAAAGAGTTGTGAACAAAATCAAAACGCATGGTTATGCAATAGAGATTCCACATGGTCTGCAAAGACTAAACTATTTATCATTTGGCTATCTACAGAAAATGTTTGCTGACTCCTGGTCTGAATTCAAAGAGTATTTCCTGGACTTAGTGCCAGATGTAGGGAACTTAGGCAGTGATACATATAATGATAACTCAGATTAAGGAACAATATTACAAACAGAGGAAAATGCATATGGGAAAAAGAAGTTGCTGGAAAGTTATTCTGTCTTAAAAAGTAACAAAGGAAGAAGTGCAGTCTTGTTTTAAAGTCTCTGAGTGACATGTGGGGATATAATATTGAAGGTGGACACAGTCATCTTGTGATCACAAGGAGATAAAAGATGATAGAAACCAACACACTTGATAAACCTCTAGCCAGACTTACCATAAAGAGAAAGGACCCAAATAAGTAAAACTACAAATGAGAGCAGAGACATAACAACCAACACCCACCACAAAAACATAAGTAATTTTAAGAGACTATTATGAAAAATTATGTACCAACACATTGGACAACCTAGATGAAATGGATAAATTCCTAGAAACATAAATCACCACAACTGAAACAGGAAGAAATAGAAAAGTGAACAGGCCAATAACCAGCAATGAAATTGAGTCAGGAATCAAAAAAATCCCAACAGACAGAGAAGTCCAGGACCAGATGGCTTCACAGACAAATTCTACCAAACATTTAAAGAAGAGTTAATACCTATTCTTCTCAAACTATTCCAAAACATAGAAAAGGAAGGAAAACTTCTGAATTCATTCTATAGGCCAGCATTACCCTGATACCAAGAGAACTAGAAGCCAATATCTCTGATGAACAGAGATGCAAAAATCCTTAATAAAATATTAGCAACCAAATCCAATAACACATTAAAAAAAATCATTCACCACAATCAAGTGGGATTTGTTCCAGGGCTGCAAGGTGGTTCAATATTCACAAATCAATCAATACATATGCAACATTAAAAAAATAAAGGATATAAATCATTTCAATAGATACGGAAAAAGCATTTCAAAGTACAGCATCATTGTTGATAAAAATCCTCAACAAAATAAGGTTAGAGGGAATATACTTCAACATAATAAAGGTCATATATGAAAAACACATAGGCAATATCATCCTCAATGGGGGAAAACTGAAAGTTTTTCCTCTACAGGAACAAAACAGGGATGTCCGCTCTCACCACTGTTATTTCACATAGTGTTGCAAGTCCTAGCCACAGCAATCAGAGAAGAAAAGGAAATAAAAGACATCCGAATTGGCAAGGAAGTAGTAAAACGTTCACTATTTGCAGGTGACATAATACTTTCACTATCTGCAGCTGGCACAAAAACCTAGAAAACCTGAAAGAATCCACCAAAAAACTTCTAGAACTGATAAATTCAGTAAACTCACAGGGCAAAAAATCAATGTACAGACATCTATTGCATTTCTATACACTAGTAATGAAGCAACAGAAAGAGAAATAAGGAATCAATTCTATTTATAATTGTACCAAAAGCAATAAGATACATAGGAATAAACGTAACCAAAGAGATGAAAGACCTGTACCCTGAAAATTATAAACACTGATTAAAGAAATTAAAGATAAATAAACTGGCACAAAGAAATGGAAAGATATTCCATGTTCATGGAATGGAAGAAAAAATATTGTTAACAAATCTATACCACCCAGAGCAATCTACACATTTATTGTAATCCCTATGAAAATACCAACAGCATTTTTCACAGAGCCACAACAAACAATCCTAAAGTTTGTATGGAACCACAAAAGACTCCAAATAGCTAAAGCAACCTTAAAAAAGAAAAGCAAAGAGGCGCCTGGGTGGCTAAGTGGGTTAGGCCTCTGCCTTCAGCTCAGGTCATGATCCCAGGGTCCTGGGATTGAGCCCCTTGAGCCCCACATCGCATCTGGCTCTCTGCTCAGCAGGGAGCCTGCTTCCCTTTCTCTCTCTCTGCCTGCCTCTCTGCCTACTTGTGATCTCTGTCTGTCAAATAAATAAAACCTGAAAAAAAAGAAAGAAAAAAGAAAAGCAAAGCTGGAGGCATCACAGTTGCAGACTTTAAGTTATGTTACACAGCTCTAAGAACCAAAACGGCTGGCACAAAAATAGACACATAGATCAGTAGACTAGAATAGAAAACCCAGAAGTGAACCCACATGAGTCTTTGACAAAGCAAGAAATAATATCCAATGGGAAAAAGACTGTATCTTCAACAAATGGTGTTGGGAGAACTGGACAGCAACATGCAGCAGAATGAAACTGGATCACTTTATTATAATAATAAATTCAAAGTGGACTAAAGACCTAAATGTGAGACATAGAACCATAAAAATCCTAGAGAACACAAACCATAACTTCTTTGACATTGGCTGTAGCCACTTCTTTCTAGATATGTCTCCAGAGGCAAAGGAAGCAAGAGCAAAAATAAACTATTGGGACATCAAAATAAAAAGCTTCTGCACAGTGAAGGAAACAACAAAACTAAAAGGCAACATAGGGAATGGGAGAAGATATTTGTAAATAACATCTGACAAAGGGGTATCCAAAATATATAAAGAATTTATAAAACTCAATACCCCCAAAATGAATAATACAATTAAGAAATGGGCCAAAGACATGCAAATGGCTAAGGTACACCATGAAAAGTTGTTCAATATCCCTTATCATCAGGGAAATACAAATCAAAGCTGTACTGACATATCACTTTATAACTGTCAGAATGGCTAAAATCAACAACACAAGAAATAACAGGTGTTGGTGAGGCTGTGGAGAAAGAACCCTCTAGCACTGTTGGTAGGAATGTAAACTGTGTAGCCACTTTGAAACCAGTATGGAGATTCATCAAGAAGTTTAAAATAGAACTATGTTATAATCCAGGAATTGCACTATGAGGCATTTACCCAAAGTAAAAAAAATACCAATTCAAAGGGATACATGCACCCCAATTTTTTATTACAGCATTATCAACAATAACCAAATTATGGGAACAGCCAAGTGTCCATTGATTGATAAATGGATAAAGAAGATGTTGTGTACACGCACACATACACACACACAAACACACACACACACACGAATATTACTGAGCCATATAAAAGAGTGAAATTTTGCCACTTGCAGTGACATGGATGGAATTGAGTATATTATGTCAAATGAAATAAGAGGAAGACAAATACCATATGATTTCACTCATGTGGAATTTAAGAAATAAAACAAACAAGCAAAGGGGGAAAAAAAGAGAAGAATAAATCAAGAAACAGACTCTTGACTTTGAGAATGAACCAATGGTTCCCAGGGGGAGGTAGGTGGAGGGATAGGTGAAATAGGTGTGGGGATTAAGGAGGGTACTTGAAATGAGCACCAGGTAATGTACAGAAGTATTGAATCACTATATTATACACCTGAAACTAATATTACACTGAATTTCAACTGGAATTTAAATAAAAACTTAAAAACTAAATTAGAAAATGGGGGAAAAAATCCCAACACACTGAGTATTACAGAATGAAAAGATGAGGAGAATCTGGGTCCTATATCATGTTGTTGAGCCTCAGCATTACCAAACCTAGAAGTTTCATAATTATGTATCTTGCTTTGAGTGATAATATCTCCCTACTATTTAAGTCTATTTATGCAAATTTTCCTTGCATCTGAAAGTATTTTGAATGATACTATAAACAGAATCTGGTTGGGAAGACAAATGAAATGTCTTTTCATAACCACAAAAATGACCCCTTTTCTGACTAATATAAATGACTACTATTTCTTTACTAGTGATATCTGCAGGTAAACTATAATCCCCTGCTATTTCGAATAAAAATTATTAAGATTGGGGCGCCTGGGTGGCTCAGTGGGTTAAAGCCTCTGCTTTCTGCTCAGGTCATGATTCCAGGGTCCTGGGATCGAGCCCCACATCGGGCTCTCTGCTCCGTGGAGAGCCTGCTTCCTCCTCTCTCTCCCTGCCTGCCTCTCTTGCCTACTTGTAATCTCTGTCAAATAAATAAATAAAATCTTTAAAAAAATTATTAAGATACCCATTGTTCCTTTAAAAAAAGTACCAAGGTCCCTGGTGGCTCAGTCAATTAAGTGTCTTTCTTCAACTCAGGTCATGATCCTGGGGTCTTGGATCAAGCCCCACCTTGGGCTCTCTGATCAGTGGAGAGCCTGCTTCTCCCTCTTCCTCTGCTGCTCCCCCACTTGTGGTCTCTCACTCCATCTGAAATAAATAAAATCCTAAAAAATTTTTTTCTGTTTCTGCCTCTGATAACATTCAAGCCAGTACTGACCCAGGTCCTCCATAGACCCTCTTTAAAATTATCAAGCTCAAATCAAATCCTATTAGAAGCCCCTTTTAAGTCCTTATAACTTGAAGATCTCCCAGAGTTCCTCTGGTTTTCTATTTCCTATTTTTCTTGCTGTAAAAACCACAATAATTCTAATACTTTTTACTATGAGTATTTTCCTGGTGGTCTCTTAACTTTTTAATTAATAGACTTTATTTTTTAGAGCAGTTTTCAGTTTATAAAAAAACTGGACAAAAAGTATAGAGTTCCCATATACTCCCTCTGCTCAGTTTTCCCATTACTAGCATCTTGCACTGATGTGGGATATTTATTGTAATTGATGAACCAATATAGATGGATATTATTATTAACTAAAGTCCATAATTACACTAGGATTCACTATTTTCTTCGCACACTTCTCTGGATTTTGCCAAATGCATAATGTCTTGTATGCACCATTCATTATCATACAGAATAGTTTCACTGCCCTAAAAATCACCTAGACACCACCTATTTTTCCTCTCTACCCCATGCCCTAGAGAGAACTGATCTTTTTAGTCTCTAGTTTTCCTTTTTTGAAAGTTCATGCAGTTGGTCATACACCATATAGCCTTTCCAACTCATTTCTTTCTCTTAAAATATACATGTAGGGTCATCATGTTTTTTTCATGCCTTAATAACTAATTTCTTTGTATCAGTGAATAATATTCCATTGTCTGGGATGTCCCACAGTTTATATATCCATTCACCTATTTTTTTTGGATATTTTTGTTGTTTTGAAAAACAGTAGTTTTGCAAATTATTAATAAAGTTGCTGTAAATATTCTTGTGAAGGTTTTTGTGTGGATATAAACTTTCAACTTATTTGGGTAAATACCATAGAATGTGTCCATTAGTGTGATAAATGGTTCTCCACCTCTTCACATTCAATCTGGAGGTGCCTTTAGGTCTAAAATGAGCCTCTTGTAAGCAGCATGTTGGTGGGTCTTGTTTTTTCATCCATTCTAATACCCTGTATTTCTTGGCTGGAGCATTTAGTCCATTTACATTCAGAGTAATTATTAAAGGATATGAATTTAGTGCCATTATATTACCTGTAAAGTTGCTGTTCCTATAGATTGTCTCTGTTCCTTTCTAGTCTTTGTTGTTTTTGGTCCCTCTTTCCTGCTCAGAGCCCCCTTTAATATTTCCTGCAGAGCTGATTTAGTGTTCATGAACTCCTTTAGTTTTCATTTGTCTTTGAAACTCTTTATCTCTCCTCTAGTCTGAATGAAAGTCTTGCTGGATAAAGTATTCTTGGCTGCATATTTTTCCCATTTAGCACTCTGAATATATCATGCCAGCCCTTTCTGGCCTCTTGGGTCTCTGTGGACAGGTCTGCTACTAGCCTTATGTGTCTACTCTTGTAGGTTAAGGACTTTTTCCCCCTAGTTGCTTTCAGAATTCTCTCTTTATGTTTGTATTTCGCAAGTTTCACTATGGTATGTCATGTTGTTCACCTGTTTTTATCGATTTTGTGGGGAGTTCTTTGTGCCTCTTATGTTCAAATGCTTGTTTCCTTCCCCTGATTAGAGAAATTCTCATCTATAATTTGTTCACATAAACTTTCTGCCCCTTTCCCCTGAACTCTTCTTCTTTTGGGACTCCTATGATACAGATATCATTTTGCTTTATGGAATCATTAAGTCTATATTTGTGGTCTAATAGTTTTCTTTCCCTCTTATTTCCAGGTTCATTATTTCCCACAATTTATCTTCTTTTTTTTCCTAATTTTTAAAAAAAGATTTTATTTATTTTAGAGATAGAGAACATGAGTAAGCAGGGGAGGAGCAGAAGGGGAGGGAGAGGAAGAGTGAATCCAAAGCAGACTCTGCACTCAGGGTGAGCCTGACATGAGACTTGAATTCACAACTTTGAGATCACCACCTGATCCAAAACCAAGAGACCTACACTTAACTGACTGTGCCACCTAGACACCCCCATAATTTTATCTTCTCTATCACCTATTCTCTCCTCTGCTTCTTCAATCCCCATTGTGACTATATCCAGTCTGTTTTGTATCTCAGTTTATAGCATTTTTTATTTCAGTCTGACTAGTTTCTAGATCTTTTATTTTTGCAGCAGGGTTTTCTCTGTTGTCTTCTATGCTGTTTCAAGTCTAGTAGTCTTATGACTGTTGATCTAAAATCTTGTTCAGATATATTGCTTATATCTGCTTGGAGCAGGTCCCTAGCTGTTATAGCTTCCTGACCTTTCTTTTGGGGAGAATTCCTCCATCTTGTCATTTTGGCTAAGTTTCTACCTTTTGGATGTTTTGAAAGCTTGTTATGTTTCCTTCATCTCAGAATAATGCTATATTAAAAAGAAGTCATTCAGTGTCCAGGGCCTGGCACTTTGGGAAGTGTTTCTGGTGTATACTGTGTGCACTCTGCTGTTGGGTTTTGAGTGCTCTTTCTCGCTGGTCTGTTCTCTGCAGAGTTCCCTGCAAACAGTGCGGACTGTTTATCTAGGTGTGCTTTGATTTGTTTGTTGAAAAAAAGCCTGAGAAAAAGGAATAAAAAAGTTAAATTTAAAGGCAATTTTTTAAAAGGCAACTAAAGAGGAATAAAAAATAAAGATAAAAATAAAAAAAAAGAAAAAGGAATTAAAAATCAAATTAAATTTAAAGACAATTTAAAAAGACAATAAAAAAAAGCAAAAAACAAAACAAAACAAAACAAAACAAAAACTGTAAGCCTGATTTCAATGGGAGAAAAAAAGAAAAGAAATACAGCCTGGTCCATTTCCACCAGCACTGAAGGAGATGCTGAGGCACTGTACGATCAGTGCGCTTGGCGCATGTGGTGGACTGCCTCTGCTGCCCTTCCAGCAGTAGGCCCGCTGTAGTGGCTTGGAGTCAATCCTGCCCCAGTAAAAAAAAAAAAAAAGCACTTGCCAAGCACCTGAGGAGGGTGCTTGGTGAAAGCGACTGCCACGTCCACCAGGGGCCGCTGTGTTGCTCTCTAAACTCCACCCAAGTTGGTAGTGAGGGTAAAATGGCACCATCCTACACTGTCGTGCTTGGACTGGGTCTCACACCCCTGCTGTTCAGGAAACCCTCCAAAAAAGTGAGAGCCATCAGCACACCTGGAGCCCAGCTTTCCTGCGTTTTATCTTTGGCACGTGTCTGGGATTCAAAACTCCTAATCTTAGAGGAGCCGGCACCGCTTGAGTATGCTCCGTCCTCTGGATTAGAGTCTCACCGCGCTCTGACTAGCGCCCTTTGTTGCACAAAAACAGCAGTTCCACGTATGCTAGATGCACGGGTTCTACCTATGGCACCACAAGAAGCAGCAACCAGGGTATCCTCCCTCTGTGTGCTCCTTCGTCCCCTGCTGATGGAAGGCGTTTGCTGGCGCTTTTGCCTTGGAGAGGAAATACACCCTCTTCAAATTGTACTGCAGGAAGGGAACCGATCCTTCTGAGCATGACCCAGGGGATCCCTGAGCCACTTGGAGCACCTTTTGGGAACCAGAGCCCTCCTCTCCGGGAGTGCATGTCCCGGCCACGCCGTCTCCCTCCAGCCCTGGAGATCCCACTTCCAGTCCTCCGATGGATTTCCCGGGTGTTGCAAGTGATCTGAGCTCGGTACAGCTGTGTTCTAGAGACGAGGTAAGTCCCGAGCCGCCCCCCCCCCCCGCCCCACTTCTCCATCATCTTAACTCCTCTCCCCCAAAGCTTCTTGGATAAGTCAAATACCATAGAATGTGATTGCTGAACAGTGTGGTAGAGGATGTTTAGCTTGCTAAAAAACAAATGAACAAAATAAACTGTCAAACTGCCTTCCAAAATGGCTGTGCCATTTATTTTGCAGCCCCACCAGCAATGCATGCAAATTACTCTTGCTCTACATTCCGTCAGCATGTAGTATTGTCAGAGTTCTGGAATTTAGCCATTTTAGTAGATGTGGAGTGGTATATTGTTTGAATTCACAGTTCCCTTCTGGTATGTGATATGGAGCACCCCTTCATATGCTTACATGGCATCTGTACATCTTTTTAAAAGTGAGGTGTTTGTTCAGATCTTTTCCTCATTTTTTAATTGGGTTGTTTGTTTTCTCCTTGTTGAGTTTTAAGATTCTTTTGTTGAGTTATATTCTTTGCATATATTAAATGCAAGTCCTCAGTGAGATTTGTGCTTTGCACCTACCTGGTGGTCTTTTGTTGTTGGCTCTTTTAACAACAGAGAGGAGACTTACTTTCTGAACAAGACTGGTATCTCAGATGCAACAGAAATTGAGAAATTAGGAAAGAGGAATTAGAATTGGTAGTGAAGGAGGAAAGATGTTTTTGAACATTAAGTTGTAACAAATCTTAATAAACAAATGTAAAAATAGATCATTTCATTATTTCCACATTTCTAATGGGGATTAGCTAAAGTTCTTTCCAGGTGTTAGTTTCATGCTTAATGAAACTTCTTACCAGGCTTTTGATTCTATCATTAATAGTACTCTCCACACCTATTTATTACAGAATTGCAAGAAAATCATTAGGGTATAGAGTAGCTGTGTAGATTTGAGAGTGGTCATGCCTTTTGCATCTCATCAAGCCATCCAGCCAAATTTCAAGGAAATTGCTAAATATACTTTTAATTTCTAACATAGATAAAAAAGGAAATATCAGCTATGTCCTCCCCCAGAAGGTTGAAAGTTTGTGTAGTTCAGTCCATATTTGTAAGTTGCACAGCTGAGAATATAAAATTTTCTTCTTAGGAGAAATGCGCTCAAGCTAGAAGGAAATGAGGCATTGTCTCAAGTGGTCTTTAAAAAACTAAATTTATTTCTTTTCATCATTGCAGATAATAATAAACTTGAGTAAATATTAGGTCTTTTTCCCTTCCAGATTTTGAGAATGTTCCAATTATAGAGAGACTAGAAATATATTTGGAGACTTTCTGTTATTTGTAGACGGTTTTAAACCATAGTCTCTTCCAAGAAATGTCTTCTCTTTGTTTGCCTACTACAATATCCCCCTCCTACACCCACCTTTCAGGAAACATTCATCATTTGGTGGTGAATTACCTGCTGCATTTTCTTAAGATGTTGGTCCTTTTTGCCATGTTTTAAAGGAGTGGTTAATGAATGGGTCCAGTGGGTAATCTATTTGTAAGTATGGGGTTTCATAAGTAGCGTATTTTCAGAACACTCTTATCTTTGGAATTCTGATGCTGTAGTTCCATGAAAGCCTTTAATATTTCTTTGGCATCCTTTATAACCCCTCCTGGGTTTTCCATAGCAAAATATTTATAGTACTTTTTTTCTCTAATGTTGTGGTTTTATGAATATCATATTGTAATCAATAAAGTCTGTGGACAGAACTGTCAATCTCTTTCCTTTTAATAATTCCTGATGTCTGACTTTTAAATCTTATATACCCTAAAGATTTAAAAATCTAATTAGCTACCTTTTGAGTGCTGTTGACTTAAAGATCACGATTTTCCATCATCTCATTGAAAGATGTCAGATGCAATGTAGAAGAATTTCCATAACTTTGTGTGGTATATTGACAAATTGTCAGGAAAATAAACAGAAGTTATATAGGGACTCAGTAGCCCAGAACCATTGGGAAAATTCTTCAATAAAAGAGTCATACATAATTTTAAGTTTTATGATTTTACCCAGAAGAAACACATGTTGAGCATAAATAAGTAAATAACTATAAATAATTAAACTAGAATTGTTACCTTGTATACTATCTACAGTTATATATTCAGAAGAGCATTTTTGTCAAAAGTAACATGAATGTGTTGAAAGTAGTAGAACGTAGTAGCTATCCATTCAGCTCATACTGTCCTCTGATAATACATTGTTGGAATATTTTTAAAATTGTTCTTTACCATATTTACTCCAAGAGGTGGCTATATGAAACCACTGCTAGAGACTCTCTTCTTCATCTGTACATCTTTGGGAGAAGCAACACATTATGTCACTAACTTATCAGTATGATTTAATGACTGAAAAACAAAAATGAAGATCTTTATTGAGCATAAATTACACATTAAGCATGATGATAGACACCCCCCCACCCCCCATGTATTGTCTCATCTCGGTTTTCTTTCTTACTTCTGGAAGGCAGGCGTCTTTAGCTCCAGTTTAGAAATGTGAAAATTGAAGTTGGGAAGTATTAGGTGCTAAAAAAAGCAGAGTGTCGAGGAAGCACGAGACAGTTAATTTAGAAGCAAGTGGATCTTGAAGGAGAGGAAAAAGAACGTTCCAAGAAAAGGAATGGAGGTGAGACTTTTTGAGTAAAATAGGTGCTTTATTATTTTTCTTCGCCTAGTTCTTTTAGTGGACCCAATTCTGAGTACTGCCCAGACAAAACTTATTTTTTTCTAAGAACTTTTACCACTCCTCGAGTGGTGGTCATAAGAGATAACACAGTATCTATCACAGTACACTTCTGTTGCTTCAGGTAGTTTGAAGGGAGTTCTGGTGTTTGCAACCAAACAACAGTATACTGAGGAATTTTTTCTATAACTGTCCACCATCAGCATAGTAGAATTTTGTTTTGTTTTGTTTCCAGTTTACTTTTCCAGTCATCGAGTTTAAAGGAAACTTATTTGATTGACTGTAAGAAATTCCATGAATAAAAGTCTTACTAAAAGTAAGCTAGGGCAGGAAGTTGGAAATGTACATCTTTAAAAATATATACCAAAGTATTTATCCAAAGGATGAATTTTGTAGAGTTGAAGGGGTGCCTCTCCCTTAGGAGGCATTCATATCTTCCTGTAGAAAGGTGTGGTGTTTCTGTGTCCATGCCAGTTCTATCCCAGATTCTACTAATTTTATGTACTGACTAGAGATCTCTGAAGACTGCTTTTGTAGTTTCTGTGTCGTAGAAGTCAGTAAACTTCAAAGGCCTCACAAATCAATTTGGGGCTTTGTTTCTAGTATCGTATTTTTGTACATGTTTTAGAAAATGGGTTTTTAAATTTCAGATGCTTTCATTCAGGGAGAAAAAAGAAACATAAGAGAAAATGCTTCATTGAATAACACTGAACAGAAACTCAGGAGGGTTGTCTGTGTGTTGAGATGTGTTGATGTGTGTTGGGGGAGACTGTGAAGAGGAAATCCATGCATTTCTGTATCACATTTGGTGATTAACTATGTAGCATGCTGGGAAGGAAATCAGGCCCCAAACATCCATTATGTGAGAGTATTTTTTTCTGTCCAGAACCCCTTGCTCTTTACTGAATCATCTCCATTTATGTTTAATTCCATACAATCAAAACATAGTAATATTTTGAAGGGGAAGAGTTTAAACCAAGATAAGCAGTTACCTAGTTATTTTCTTATATCTTCCTCTGTTGTGTATTACTTTATCTAATAAAGACATGAATAGCACAATATACATTTTAAAAAATTAAATGTGCCCTGGTAAATAGGTTCAAAAGATCATATTTAATATTTTCAACTCTCCTAAAAAACAGAAATTTGGTATTCTCCAATGACATTAGTGTGTAAAAAAAAAATCCTGTAGCCTTTTTTTTAATGGTGAAAATTTCCTTTTAGACTGGTTGACAGGAAATATATAGTTACAAAATGATTTATATTTCATGATGCATTCTCCTACTGCAAAGAGCCTATTAGATAAAATGGGATATTTTTCTGGTGTTTAAAATTTGGAGAAATTAAGGCTCAGGGTGGTAAGTCCTTTCATCAAGGCAACTCTAATGAATAATTAAAATAGCACTAGAATCCAGGCTTTTCATTTCTTAGTCCAGAGCTCTTACTGCTTCTCTATAATATAGTGTACCATTTAAGCCCTCTGAAATGATGTGTCCAGTTATTGGTTCCTAAATTTCTAGGCATTTAAGAAAGAGTGAAATAATAGGACTTACAGAAATTATGACAGTAAGAAAG
>PISX010025637.1:0-25808 GCA_004024625.1 Mellivora capensis | reverse complement strand
GAATGTTTATAGCAGCAATGTCTACAATAGCCAAACTATGGAAAGAGCCTAGATGTCCATCAACAGATGAATGGATAAAGAAGATGTGGTATATATACACGATGGAATACTATGCAGCCATCAAAAGAAATGAAATCTTGCCATTCGCAACGACGTGGATGGAACTAGAGGGTATCATGCTTAGTGAAATAAGTCAATTAGAGAAAGACAACTATCATATGATATCCCTGATATGAGGAAGTGGAGATGCAACATGGGGGACTAGAGGGGTAGAAAAAGAAGAAAAGAAACAAGATGGGATGGGGAGGGAGACAAACCATAAGTGACTCTTAATCTCACAAAACAAACTGAGGGTTGCTGGGGGGAGGGGGTCGGGAAAGGTGGGTGGGGTAATGGACATTGGGGAGGGTATGTGCTATGGTTAGTGCTGTGAAGTGTGTAAAGCTGGCGATTCACAGACATGTACCCCTGGGGATAAAAATTTGTTTATAAAAAATAAAAATTAAAAAAAAAAAAAAGAAGGATAGTGTTAAAAACTATCAAGGCTTGGGAGAAAATGATACAATCTGTATTGATTCTGTTAATGGAAAGTATTTTTAATTTTTTTAAAGTTAGTGTAGCCAGTCATTAACAATTTCAGATGCTATGGCATAATAATTCTACTACAAAGAATAAACTCTGCAGATAACAAAAAGGAAAAACAAATTTTTCCTAAATCACACGTTAACTGCAAAATATTGTAAATAACCTAAATGTTCAAGCAGAGATAAATGAAGAAGCAAGACGGTTTATCAACAGAATACATAACCATTAAAATGATGACTACAGAGAAGCATTTTCCAATGATAACATATGAGATCCTTTGTACAAAGTACTCTATGATCTTCTTGGAGAGCATCACACATATTAGCACATGAAGGCTTTCCTATAGAAAAGAAATTTCCTTTGATGTTCAATTAAGTATTTTCCAAACTTATCTGAAAACAAAATAAAGAATGTATATTGTTTACAAGTTTAAGCAGAGTTCAGGAATAACAACTTGTTTCTGCTCAACTCAGTGCCAGATGGGGCAGCTTGAAGGCCTGGGCGTGGAATCATCTGAAATTTGCTTGATCACGTGCCCGATATGACCTCTCATGTTACCTGGCCCTCCTTACAATATGGGCACTAGGGTCCAAAGGGTGAACACCCAAGAGAAACAGAGAGTCAGGCAGAGCTGTATTATCTATAATGACTAAGCTTTTGCAGTTGCCTAGTGTCAATTCCACTACATCTACTCATCAAGGCAGCCAAATTTCAGGGAAAAGGGAAACATTTCACCTCTTAATGAGAGAGTAGAAAGGTTCTGGAAGAACATGTGGGATCAGAAATATTTCTCTTGTAGATGAATGGATAAAGAAGATATGGTATACATACACAATGGAATACTGTGCAGCCATCAAAAGAAATGAAATCTTGCCATTTGCATGACGTGGATGGAACTAGAGGGTATCATGCTTAGTGAAATAAGTCAATCGGAGAAAGACAACTATCATATGATCTCCCTGATATGAGGAAGTGGAGATGTAACATGGGGGGCTAGGAGGGTAGGAAAAGAAGAAAAGAAACAAGATGGGATCGGGAGGGAGACAAACCATAAGTGACTCTTAATATCACAAAACAAACTGAGGGTTGCTGGGGGGAGGGGGGTTGGGAAAGGAGGGTGAGGTAATGGACATTGGGGAGGGTATGTGCTATGGTTCGTGCTGTGAAGTGTGTAAACCTGGAGATTCACAGACATGTATCCCTGGGGATAAAAATACATTATATGTTTATAAAAAATAAAAAAATTAAAAAAAAAAAAGAAATATTTCTGTTGTGATTTTTGGCAAATACAATTTGCCACATATTTTTTAAGTAATAACTATGAATTTCCCAAGTTTGGTAAATGTTGATGGATGTACAACAAAAAGCTATATAATGTATATATTACATACATATTATCTATCTTTTCATATATATACTTATACACATATTCATACACACAATTTGGCCTAGAGAAAAATTCCCTATATTTGACACAGTAAAATAGTCTCAATCGTTGTGAATGAATTAAGAAATTTCCATTCAAATTAATATGAAACAATAACCGAAATTAGTTTTCCCATCGGCCAGCTCAGTTTTCCATTGACCACTTGGATTATTGTATTGTCTACCTTCTTGTATTTCACAAAAGACAACAAGTTTTCAAGATACTGAGTCTTACATTAGTGATGAAAAAAAAATCTTTTTTTTTTGAAAAAAATCTTTTTTTTTAAAAGATTTTATTTATTTATTTGACAGAGAGAGAGATTACAAGTAGGCAGAGAGGCAGGCAGAGAGAGAGGAAAGAAGGCTCCCTCCTGAGCAGAGAGCCCAATGCGGGGCTTGATCCCAGGACCCTGAGACCATGACCTCAGCTGAAGGCAGAGGCTTAACTCACTGAGCTACCCAGGCATCCTGAAAAAAATCTTAGTAAGGTATCTACACAAATGGACATGTACCTATTTTGGCAAACACAATTCTGAGTAAGAAAATTTCCTGAAGGGAATTGATTCCTTCAATAACAACATCTTCTGGAATTTTCTTTTTTACCAGACAGAGTTTTTCAAAGTACTTCCTTTGTGTAGTTACAGCCACCAAATAGAAACTATTTTTTAATGGTGGTGAAAAAACATCTTTGAACAGCTACTGTTAATTACCCTTACAAAATGTGACAGGTTAAAGCAATATAAATGAAACCAAACTGGAAAATTCTGATGTCTATGGAAATTTAAAACTTGGTGATAATGTTGGGAGTGAAAAGTACAGCATAGAACATTTAGTCAATAATACTGTAATAACTCTGTTTGATGACAGATATGAACTACACTTACTGTGGTGAGCAACTTTTTAATGTATGTGATTATTGAATCACTATGTTGTATACCTAAAACTAATGACACATGTTAACTATTCTTTAATTTTTTTTAAAGTAATACAGGAGGAAAAAAAACCCAAAAACAACAACAAAAACCAACCAAACAAACAAAAAAACAAACACAGAAAAAGCTTAGACTTAAAATTATCTCCTATACATCCTTTCTCAAGAAACCTCTGGAAAATTCATTCAACAGAAATGAGAAAACAAGAGAAAAAAAAGAGGGTTTAAGGAACAGGAGTTTTATGCAGGAAAGAGAAAAAGGGAATCTCACAAACAAGTTTAGAAATATCGCAGAATGTTACCTGTGCTATTAGGGATAGCAGCCAAACCAGACTGCAATGTGACTCAAGTTGAGGGTTTTCATCAAGATTCTCCACCAGCTATTTTAATGGCTTTTCCTCTTTCTCTTCTTTTATTTCTAGCTCAATCTAGCAAGAAGTTTATCAGTTTTACTGATATTTCCAAAGAACTACCTTTTGCTTTCACTATCTTTCTATTTTTGGTATTCCTTAATTTATTGATTTCTGATTTTATATTATTTCCTGGTTTCTAGTTACTTTGGGTTTAATTTACTACGCTTTTCCTTAAAATTATAAATTTCTCTTTAAGCACTTAACTATATTCTACGAATTTTTTATGTGTTTTTATTAAGTTCAAGTATTTTCTACCTTTCCTTATGATTTCTTATTGAATCATAGGTTATTTAGGAGTATGATGCTTAATTTCCAAATATTTGGGAATTTTTCATACTTTTTTGTTATTGGTCTGTAACTTAATCCTGTTTTTTCCTCCCCCACAGAGAACATATTCTGGATGATTTTAAATCTTCTAAAATTTACTGAGACTTGTTCGTGGTCCAGCATATAATCTATCAATGAATGTTCCATGCAGAGCACCAAAGAATTCATAGTCTGGTGTTACTGAGTATACGTTCTACAAATGTCAATTAGGTCTGGTTGGTTTTTACTATTGTTCAAGATCTCTATTTACTTACTGGTTTGTCTACTTGTTCTAAGAACTGTTGAAAGAGCATAGTTGAAACACCCAACCATAACTGTGGATTGGTCTATTTCTCCTTTCAACACTTATCAGTTTTTGCTTCATGTATTTTTAAGCTCTATTGTTAGATATCTACACTTGATGGTATGTCCTTTTGATGTCTTGGATGTCTTTTAGCAGTATAAAATTTCCCCTTTAATTATGAAAAAGATGTCTTTCTTCTTCTCTAGATGTCTATTTTGTCTAATATTAATTTAGCCACCTCAACTTGATGATTTTCGTTAGGATGGTTCATTTTACTTTTAACATCTACCTGTGTCTTTATATTTAAAATATACTTCCTCCATCCAGTATGCTAAGGGTTGGCAAATTATGGCCCATGGGAGAGCTACTTTTTTGGTAAATAAAGTTTTATTGAAAAGCTGATACAACCACTTGTTTACATTTTGTCTATGGGTGTTTTGGGAGGCTACAACAGCAGAATTGGGTAATTGTAACTGAAATTGTATAGTCCTCAAACCTAAAATATTTACTATTACACTTTGATGAAATGTTTGCCAATCATTGTGATATAGAATTGTTTTACTAGATTTTTATTAGTCTAACAAAATATAACAATTCACTGGCATGTTTAGACAATTTACATTTAATATAATTATTATATAGTTAGATACAAATCTTCTTGCTATTTTCTATCTGAACCATCTCTTTTTCATCCTCTGTTCCTGCCTTATTTTGAACAAATTCAATTTTTTAGTATCCCACTATACTCCTCTACTAACTTATTAGCCATCTCTCTGTATACCTTTAGTAGTTATTCTGGGGCTTAGATATGCAAATTTAACTTATCATAGCATAGATTTAAATAATATATCACTTCCTAAATAACATAAAAATCTTGTGACATTTTATCTCCAATTCTCCCTCTGATTTTTTGCTCTATCATCATACATTTTACTACTACGTACATAAAAAAACTCACAATATTTAAGAGTCTTGTTTTTTTTTATTTGTCTCTTTTTTTGTTGGTTCATTTGTTTCTTAAATTGCACATATGAGTGAAATATTTTATTTGGCTTTCTCTGTTTGACTCATTTCACTCAGCATTATACTCTCTAGGTCCATCCATGTTGCTGCAAATGGCAAGATCTCATTCTTTTTTATGACTGAGTAATACTGCAATATATATATATATGCTGCATCTTTTTTATCCATTCATTTATAGATGCACATTTAGGTTGCTTCTGTATCTTGGCTTTTGTAACTAATGCTGCAAAAAATACAGGGGTGCAGATATTTTTTTCAAATTAATGTTTCCACTGACTTTTGGGTAAATACCTGTAGTAGAATTAATTATTTGGTCTTTCAAAAAATATTATTAATAGGAAAAAAAGTCTTTTATTTTTACCTATTTATTTACTATTTCTGAGGCTTTTCTTCCTATGTGTGAAGTGTGCTCCATCTAATACCATTTTTCTTCTGCCTTAAGACTTAATTTAATACTTCTTGTAACAAACGTCTGCTAGCAATAAATTCCCTCAATTACTTAGCTGTTATATCTGAAAATGCCATTATTTTGGATTTTTTACTGGATATATAATTTTAAGTTCATAGTTTTCTTTCAGTGCGGATTTCATTCCAGTGTTTTCTGATTTTCATTGTTTCCATAGAGAAGTCAGTAAATTTTTTGCCTCTTGTGCTTTGTATGCAATGTGTCTTTTTTCTGGGCCTTTATGATTTTTCTTTTTATTACTAGCTTTCAGAAATGATGTCTTGGTGTGTTATTCTTTCCTGTTTAAAATTAGTTGAACTTCTTGGTTTTGTGAGTTTATATTTTTTATGAAATGTGGAAAAAGTCTGGTCATTATTTCTCAAATACGTCTTCCTCCTGGAACTCCAATTACATTTTTTTTTTTTTTTTAAGACCACATAGTATCAGGACACTAATACCATTTTATTTATTTATTTATTTATTTATTTATTTATTTATTTAAGTTGTCTTACTCTCCGCTTCTGTCTGGAAAATTTTAGCAGCAATGGCCACAATTGCCAAACTGTGGAAAGAGCCAAGATGTCCTTCAACAGACAAATGGATAAAGAAGATATGGCCTATACATACAATGGAATATTATGTCTCCATTAGAAAGGATGAATACCCAATTTTTGTATCAACATGAAAGGGACTGGAGGAGATTATGCTGAGTGAAATAAGTCAAGCAGAGTGAGTCAATTATCATATGGTTTCACTTACTTGTGGAGCATGAGGAACAACATGGAGGACATTAGGAAAATGAAAGGAAAAGTGAATTGGGGGAAATTGGAGGGGGGAGATGAATCATGAGAGACTGTGGACTCTGAGAAACAAACTGAGGGTTTTGGAGGCGGGGCGGGGTTAGGTGAGCCTGGTGGTGGGTATTAAGGAGAGCATATATTGCATGGAGCACTGGGTGTAGCGCATAAACAATGAATCTTGGAACACTGAAAAAATAAAATAAAATTAAAAAAAAAAGTTCACTGACATTTTTACCGGCAATGTCTAATGCATTACTTAATGCATCCAGCAGGTATTTCATTTCATCTGTTGGAATTTCTAGAGCTACAAAACATTTTCCATGACTGTTCTTATTATTTTAATATTTCAATCTTCAGTGTGTAAACAATCAGCTGTTTTAAAGTCTTTGCTAATTACATCATCCCTGTCAATTCTTGGTCTGTTTTCCCCTGGATTGGCTACTGTATCTGGCATTACATATGGGGAGAAGCCAGCATCAGTCCATGTCTTTCTCAGTGAACTTAGAGTACATATGTACCATATGTATGAGGCTCCATGATCAAGTAAACACAATACCTTCTTCACAAGAATGTGAGTGTTGGAGACAGGAAGTAAAATAGTTTAAAAAGCATTTTAATAGAGATATATAATTAATGCTAAATATCCACAAATAAGGGCTATCTATGCAAGTCCACAAAGGTCAAATAAACCCTCTAAATAAATAGTGTAAGTCATTGTGATGTCCTCTGTTCTTTACACCTCTGAAGAAAAATATCTGATGATTCAAATGAATTAGTTTCCTTATTTTAATAAGGCAATGAAAATTATATAAATTAATTTTTTTTACTTCTTTCCCTCAATTTCAAACTTTAAGGAAAAAAATCAAGTGAACAAATAGAGAAGAAAAATGCAAACTAAATGCTTGGCACATCCAACCTCCCACATCCCAGTTGCTTGCTACTGCTTAAAAAAAAAAAAAAAAAAAAAAAAAAAAAAAATATATATATATATATATATATATATATATATACACACACACACACACACACACACATATATACATATACATGTATATGTATGTGTGTACACATACACATACATATATATATGTATATATGTGTGTGTGTGTATATATATATATATATATATATCTCCAGTAATTTGGAGTACAAAAGCAACATATACTTATTATAGCAATTTAGGAAAGCATAAAAAAGGACAGGAAAAATAAATTCACCCATCATTTTATACTAAAAGATAATCTCTGTTATATTTTGAAGTATGCATGTAGACATTCACTTTTTTTTTTAAACAAAAATGAGTAGTGAAAAGTTAGTTATCTTAGAATAGTTTATTCTATCAACATATGTTGGACAGTTTAGTTGGACATTTGTTGGCCATTTTAGTTGTTTTCAAACATCATGATAAAATAATTTTTTTTTAAATGTATTTACTTATCTTAGAGAGAGAGAGAGAGAAAGAAAAAGAGAGAGAGCCAGTAGGGGAGGGATAGAGGGCAAGGGAGAGAGAGAATCTCAAGCACACAACCCATGAGTGTGGGATTCTATCCCAGGACCCTGAGACCATGATCTGAGCTGAAACCAAGAGTCAGATGCTTAACCAAATGAGTGATCCAGGCACACCAAATAATTCTTGATAATACACTTAGGAGTAATTTTTAGAAATGTGATCCCTGAGTAAATCAGTACACACATGTAAAGTTTTTGTTAGAGTTTCCCCCACAGTTATTTCTTTTGTTAGAGTTTCTTCCAGGAAGATAACACCAAGATGTTGGACTAGAACAATTGCTGGATCTCGAAGTATCAACTCCAATAGAAATTATAGACTTTTAGAAAAAGCCAAGAATAAGAAAACTTAAAAACTCCTAGGGAGGGCAGGCTAGTATAGAAGACTGTTGTGAACTGGTAAATGTCCTTGGGCCTTGGAACCCAGGGCTCTAGGGTAAGAGGCAGCCTATGGACTATGGGAGGACAAAACTGGAAGTGAACTGTTAAGAGTTCTGCTTTTGATTCTTTTCTGTCATTGCCTTGAAACAAAAATTGACTGCCCCCATATCTTCAGGAACTCACACTACTATACAAATGCCCTCAGGAGTAAACAGAGTACTTAAAAAGAGCTGAGAAACAGCCATCAGAAAGGGTGAATACTAACCATTTACATCACCGTGGGTGGAACTGGAGGGTATTATGCTGAGGGAAATAAGTCAATCAGAGAAAGACAATTATCATATGGTTTCACTCATATGTGGAATATAAGAAACAGCACAGATCATAGGAGAAGGGAGGGAAAACTGAAAACTCCCTGAGAGGGAGACAAACCACAAGAGACTCTGAACTACAGGAAACAAACAGAATTGCTGGAGGGGAGGTGGGTAGGAGGATGAGGTAGGTAATGGGTGATGGGTGTTGAGGGCCCATGATATACTGAGCAAATGAGCACTGGGTGTAAATGCAACTTATGAATTACTGAACTCTACATCTAATTTAAATTTAAAAAAAAATAAAGAGCTGAGAAAAACATGCGGTGGGGGGACTAACTAACCTTAGGCAGTCATATCCCTACCCTTTCCTACCAAATTATTGAGCTGGTGATTTAGAATCATCATCTATGGATGCTGCTTCTTCTGGTGGGATGGGGGAGTGAGGGGAAATGGTGAGGCTCAGATCTGAGGTATCACTTTCCTGACTATAAATTATTGTGATTTCTTGGTGCCCTAAGGATTTTCTACCTACCTGCCATCCTCTGAAATCCACTGCATTTCTATACACTAATAATGAAGTACCAGAAAGAGAAATTAAGAAAAGAGTCCCATTTATAACTACACCAAAAACAGTAAAATACTTAGGATATTTACCAAGAAGGTAAAAGACCTTCTGGCACTCTGAGAACTCTAAAACACTGATGAAAGAAAATGAAGTCAACACAAAGGGAAAGATATTCTATGTTCATGAATTAGAAGAACAAATACTAATAAAAGGTCCATACTACCTAATACAATCCACAAATTTTATGTAATCTCTATCAAAATATCAAAGGCATTTTTTGCAGAACTAGAACAAACAATCCTAAAATTTCTATGGAACCACAAAAGACTCCAGATAGCCAGAGCAATCTTGAAAAAGAACAAAATTGGAAGAATCACAATCCCAGATTTTAAGATACACAAAGCTGTAGTAATCAAAACAGCATGGTTCTGGCACAAAAACAGACACATAGAACAATGAAAAAAAAGAACAGAGAGCCCAGAAATAAAAGCACAATTCTATGGTCAATTAATCTTTGACAAAGGAGGCAAGGATATGCAATGGGAAAAAGACAGTGTCTTCAACAAATGGTGCTAGGAATATAGGAAAGGAACATGCAAAAGACTGAAATTGGGTCACTTTCTTACACTATATACAAAATTAAATTTGAAATCAGTTAAATGCCTAAATGTGAGACCTGAAACCATAAAAATCCTAGAGGAGAACACAGGCAGCAACTATTTGGCCTTGGCCCTAGCAACTTCCTGTTAGACATATCACTAGAGGCAAAGGAAACAAAAAGCAAAAATAAACTACTGGGATTACATCAAAATAAAAAGCTTCTGCTCAATGAAGGAAATAGTCATTAAAACTAAAAGGTAACCTATTGAACTGAAGAAGATATCTGCAAGTGACATATCTAATGAAGAGTTGGAACACAAAATATATAAAGAATTGATACAATCGAATACCTAAATAAATAAATAAATAAATAAAAATCAAATAATCCAAATAAAAATGGGCAGAAGACATGAACAGACATTTCCCAAAGAAGGCATAGAGATGGCCAACAACCACATGCAAAGATGTTCAATGTCCTTAATCATCAGGGAAGTGCAAATCAAACCTACATGAGATATGACCTCAGACTTCCCAGAATGGCTAAAATAAAAAAACACAAGAAACAGCAAGCGTTGACAAGGATGTGGAGAAAAAGGAAACATCTTGTACTCTTGATGGGAATGCAAACCGGTATAGTCGCTATGGAAAATAGTATGGAGGATCCTCAAAAAGTTGAAGATAGAATTACCATGATCCACTAATTCCACTACTGGGTGTTTATCCAAAGAATACAAAAACACTATTTTGAAAAACTATGCGGCCCCCTCTGTTTATTACAGCATTATTTACAATAGCCAAGATATGGAAGCAGCCCAAGTGTCCATCTATAGATGAATGGATAAAGAAGATATGGTATATATATATAACAGAATATTACTCAGCTATAAAAAGAATGAGATCTTGCCATTTACAAAGACATAGATGGATCTACGGGCATAATGCCAGGCGAAATAAATCAGTCAGAGAAAGACAAGTACCACAGAATTTCACTCACATGTGTAATTTAAGAAACAAAACAAAGAAAAAAAGAGACAAACTGAAAAACAGACTTAACTATGGAGAATAAACTGATGGTTACCAGAGGGGAGGTGGGCAGGGGAATGGGTAAAGTAGATGAAGGGGATTAAGAGTATACTCTTTTTTTAAGAGTATATTAAGATTAAGAGTATATAAGTGATGAGCACTGAAAATGTATAGAATTGTTGAATTACTATTTTGTACACCTGAAACTAATTTAATACTCTATGTTAACTGTACTAGAATTAAAATAATTTTTTTAAAATGAAAAAGAAAAATTACTACATTTATTTAAACAGTAGTATATAGAGTAATGCTGACAGAATATCTTGGTAAAGTTTGTTGTCTTTAAAAATAGCTAGCAGCAAAGAAAAAGAGAAAAATTGACTGCAATAGTTTGTTATTTAAAGTAGATAGTTGCAACATGATGGAATTGGGGAAGGTAAAAGAGAAAACAGGATGTCAGAATGTGTAAGAATCTCCTTAGGGAAGATATATAAATGCTAAGTTGTTAAATAAGTTTTAAGTAAAAACTTTTTACTAAGTTTTAAGTAAAAAAAGATTAAAAAGAAGATATACAAAGTGTATGAAAAAGCTGAAATAAGATGGTAGAAACATTCAACTGTATCAAAAATTATAACTATTGGGACGCCTGGGTGGCTCAGTTGGTTAGGCAGCTGCCTTCGGCTCAGGTCATGATCCCAGCGCCCTGGGATCGAGTCCCGCGTCGGGCTGCTTGCTCGGCAGGGAGCCTGCTTCTCCCTCTGCCTCTGCCTGCCACTCTGTCTGCCTGTGTTCACACTCTCTGACAAATAAATAAATAAAATCTTAAAAAAATATATAACTATTATATGTTTATTGACAGTTTCTTGTTAGTGGGTCTATAAAATCTGTGCTTATAATCTCTAATCCTTTTTCTTTTCATAAGCTGGAATAACTTTAATTTTTCTTTTAATAATATGTTGTTACTATAAAGTTTCAAATTCTGGAGATAAAGTGAAAATCATCTAGAGTTTACCACAATTTGGCATATATTGTAAAGGACATTAGACCAGATGACTATCTTTTACCAACACTTACCTTCCCTGAACTTTTATATCTTGGTTATTCTTTTGTCAAAATATTTACCTTTTACGGAATCTTAACACATGCAACCAGAAGTATGGCAACAGTTTTAGGAGATATAAACAAGCTAACCAAACAATGTTAAACAACATAAACCAAAGTTTCTGTTTGTGGAATAGTAGACAACTAGTGGAACACAGAATTAATTTAGGTATGTGGCACTGAGAAGTAAAGTGAAGCAACATGAGAACCCATTGGTCAGGGTTAAAACACTGAATCCCTGGTCACTTCAAAAGGTGGGGGGTGACCATCCCATAGTTCAGTTAGATGTGTACACTGAGAGTGTCTAGGCATTTCCTGAGTCAAAGGAAACTGGATCTGACCTATACATGTAGATGGGAGACCGTCAGGTGTCATCAGTACTTATGGGAGGATACTGGAAGAAATGGAGGAAAAAATAAAAAAGCACTTAAAGACATCAATAATACTCAAAGAAATCTTAAAAAAAATGCTCAGAACCAGATAGTTTTACATGAGTTTTAACACACATTAAAGAAATAGTAAACTCATATCTTGTAAAGTTTTTCCAGAAAATAGAAGAGTAAAAACTGCCCATCTTATTTTATTAGGCTAATGTAATCTTAATTCCAAAATGAGACAAGGAAAATGAAAACAACTACAGCACATTTCACTTAAAAATGCTGATTCTAAAATTCTAAATAAAGTATTTGCTAACCAAAAAATAACGTGTTAAAAATAATACACCATGATCAAGTAGGATATAAACTAGAAATGCAGGGATGATTTCATATTAGAAATTCTATTAATATAATTCACAGCATTAATATACCACAGGATAAATGTCATGTGATTATCTCAAAGATGCATAAAAGCTATTTTATAGGGTTCAATAGCTATTTATGCATACCAAGCTAGAAATAAAAGAACTTCCTTAACTTAGTAAAGGTTGTATATGAAAAACCTTCAGCAAGCATTATACTTAAGTGAGAAGTAAGATACTAGATGCATCCTCTTTAAGACAAGGCATAAGATAAGGATGCCCATTGCCACTAGTACTTGTTTAACATACTTCCAGAGGTATTGATTAAAGGTATTAGAAAGAAGAAAAGTAAAAGTATGAGAATGGGAGATGTAGAAAGAAAACTTTGATTATCTGGAATTGATATATGATCACCTATCTAGAAAAAAGAATCTATTAAGCATTAGAGAGTTCAGCAATGTTGTTAAAACCAAGGTCAAGTTTCAAAAAATCAGTATTATTTCTCTACACAAA
The DNA here is from genome assembly GCA_004024625.1 of Mellivora capensis. Classification (NCBI taxonomy): domain Eukaryota; kingdom Metazoa; phylum Chordata; class Mammalia; order Carnivora; family Mustelidae; genus Mellivora; species Mellivora capensis. Next base: position 12,834 of record PISX010025637.1, on the reverse strand, counting down.
CATTAGACATCAAGAAAATATTTTAATTAATATTTAAAATATTGATGTCTACTCAAAGAGCATCATGCACAAAATTAGAAAGTTGAAATAATGGAAGCAGATTTTTTTTTTAATATCTAAAACTAGTAGGAAATGAATATTTAGAATATACAACAAACTCTGAAAGAGCATTTATCAAAAGACAAGAACCCATATGAAAAATAAAGAATATGAACAGCAGTTTCAGAAAAGGGAAGTCAAAAGGCCAATAAAAATATGAAAACATATTACTGATAAGAGGAATTAAAATTAAAACAATAAACTATAAAAATTATGCATATGAGATGGAAAATATTAGCAAGCTCAATAATGTCAAGGGTTGACGGGAGTGAGAGGGTTACTGCTGGTGTGGACCAAAGTATTTGATCAAACAACTGGCAGGACTTGGTCAAATTAAGCATAAACATGTATCCTACTACCATCAATTGTGCTCCTTGATATATATCCCAAAGAAGTCCTTGCAAAATTCCATGATTAAATAAGTATGAGGATGCTCATCATAGCAGTGTTTGTTGCAACAGAAAATCTGGGTGGCAATCACTGGGAAATATGGGTTGTTAAAATATGATAGCTACAAGCTATGGAATATTATGCAGCAGTTAGAAGCAATGTACACATGACAACATAAGTAAATGATAAGCATATAAGGTTAAGTAAAATTAAATAGTAAGGAACAAACGAGATACACAGCACAGTATCATATATACATAATAAAATTTTATATACATAAAAAAGGGGAGGGGGCAGGGTGGAGAGATGATTAACACAAGCCCAACCAAGACACCCATGAAGGTTCATAATATATTCTCTTTTATTTATTTGAAATTTTCTGTTTAAAATATTTAAAAACATGTATATAAAATAATACATTATGAAAATGCATAGAATAAACCAAAGAGAACATTTCAGTAGGTATTATAATGACTATCATATTAGAATGGTTCCCTATGGGTCAAGGTCAGGAACATGGGAATAGAAACAAAAATAAAATGTATAAATAAATAATATCAGTACTTTGCATGGACCAATGATGACAGCGTGCAATGAACTAAGGAGCACATTTAGCTTTATTCTCTATGCAAAGGTCCTTTAAAAAAAAAAAGATTCCTTATGGCTATTTTTTTTTAATTGGAGGGATCTGGTTTTAGCTTGTGAAGATGAAGGAACTACAAAAATAATTGTCTAATTATTATAATTCAGAAAACAATTAAATAGCTGTTCCAAGTAACCAACTCACCATATAACTATAGAAATGAATTAGAAATAAGCAATGTCATTTATATTTTCAAGATAAGTCACTTCTGGCAATATTCATCACAAAAAAACTAGCAAAATCAATAAGCTGCTACCCACAAATTAAGGAGAAAAAATAGACGCTAAAGTACTTGCACTCTAAGAGAATAAAGAAAAACAGAACAAAAGGAAAAAATTTCTGCACCAGAGGCTGTAAACTGTTTTATTTGGTTCACGCAGTTGGCAAAAATAGGTTTTTTCACAGGCAAAATTCTGTGCTGATATTAAAAAAATTAGGACTCTTCAAAATCCATATTTGTTTCTCACAAAAAATTGTAAAATCAGATTTAACAATCTCTTATTTCTCCCTAGAGAGGATTATAGAGCTGAACAAAAGCGCCCCATTTACTGGTCACATACTCTCCAAAGTTACATTGTACCTGCCTAACACACAATGGTATTTAAAATACCCTTTCTTTGCATGTAGTACTCCTCATATCTCACTCAAAATTTTACCAAAATATATTAAAAAATTTACTTAGTAATGTACTCATGTAAGCAGTCATGGGAGGCATGAGCAGAACATGCTAAATGAAAGGATATGATGGGTCAAGACAAATCTCTGGGGACTCGAGAAATAGTAAAAAGAGGTTTGGTATTCTGAGGTAATACTGTGAATATATGAAACTATGACAGGGTTTTTGGAGTGGTTAAAGAACAAGTTTCTAATGTAGTTAAGGAACTGATTAATGAATATACTACATTAAGAAGAAAATGCAGTGGATAGAAGTTTTTAAGTATTCTCTCAAGTTAAACATTGCTGAGTTCTGCTCACAGTTTTAACGGAAGTTACTTCATTTCTTCCCTAGTCTTCTTATTTGGTTTGCACACTTCCATAATAATATATCAATTTTATTAATTGCCTGTTATAAATGAAATACGATACTTCTTGTCAAAATAGTGTTAGGGCCTACATATTTGTGTCTGAATATGGATGAATGTGGTTTTGAGTTTTTTTAGGTAGGGCCAGTGATAAAGCCAGTTTTCCAAGTCAAAGTACAGTCTGGAAATCCTAGTCATTTAAATGAGATTATTTATATGGTTGTATTTATTACTTACCTTGAGTATCTATATTTTAAAGATCTTGTCTGTAAACCATATAACCTTCAATATCTACTTCCCACATGTAGAAAATGATTTCCTCAAAAAGCATCTAAAAAAGAAACAAGAAAATATTACAAAGTTGAGGAAATAAATATTATTTCATTTATTTTAAATATAAAAGCAGATTATTCAAAATTATTCTTTATGAGTTTAGTAAGTTTGGTCAAGGGGAGGTGTATCTCATAGGACATATTTTATATAAATAAAATAGTAGTAATAATGAGATTTTTCCATTTAGAAGAACCAGAAATTTCTATGGAACACATATTTTGATTCAGGTTATAAAATTTTGTACTTTCTACAGTACTAATTTTACCTGGTTACTTTGTTTCTATGAGCATTCTTAAGAAATATAATGTTAGGTATGCCCGGGTGACTTGGTTGGGCTACCTACTCTTGATTTCAGCTCTGGTCATGATCTCAGAGTTGGGGGACAGAGCCCCGACTTGGGCTCCATGTCTGTCTCTCTCTCTCCCTCTGCCTCTCCCCCCAAACCCCTCTGTGCTCACTCTAAATAAAATAAATAAATAAATAAATAAATAAATAAAACATTGTAAAAAAATATAATTTTAAATACATTGATTGATTCTGATGTCCTACATGAACATAGCCCTACCCTAGAAAATATTTTCCTTATAACAAAAATATATTCTTGATTACATCTAAATTGCTTATAAATGCCAGTATCATAGAGATCAACTAGTTATTGCCCTCATAAAAAAGGTCAATGTCACTTTAATCACCCAATCAGTACTTTACACCAACCTAGGGAAACTTTGCAGAGTCTTTTAAGAGAAACTGCCATTAATAGAGAATTAGGGTCATCCAGAGAAAATGTTCTTTGCTAAAAGATTTTTGATTCTGACTCTTCTTGATTTTTTCAAGAAGCCTAAGACAAGCAGTTAGGGAAACAGGATTCAGAGGCTAGTGTGCCATACCTTTAGTACATGGTTTTGAGTACTATGGATTCATTCCCAAGCCAACCATCAATAAGCTTTGGATTAAGCAACATGATTATTCCTTTTGGACATTAATGTAGATCTCTCATTAGTGTAGTTTCTCAGTTGCAGCTGCATATTAAAAACACTTGGGACACTTTTAACTATTTTGAGACTCAGCATATTTCTTAGATACTCTGATTTAAATGGCATGATGTGGGGTCAGGGTGTAGGAAGGAAGGATATCTGTTCTTCAGGTGAAGAAACAATCTCTTTGCAAGTATCTGATTTAATTTCTGCAGATCAATAAGACTAACTTCAAAAAATATGGTCTACAGATATCTATGAAACCTACAAAAACTACTATGAAAACCTATGAAAACTACTGAATACTTGCTAATCTGACTACTAATAAGTGTGACATAAATGGTGGTTGCAGGGAATTTCAAAGTACAATGCACTTAAGGAACAAAGGTACTACTTTAAAATGTAGATTCCTGCGAGGTGTTATGCTGGAAATTCTGATTCACAGAAACTAGGCTAAGGCCATGGATTGTCTATTTTTACAGACATCTCTGGTGATTATAATGCAAAAGGTCTATAGTCCCTATAAAATAGTGCTATAAGAATTTATGAACACTATTACTATGACCTTCATTATTAGCATTTATAAAAATCCTTGAGTTTGATTTTAAGGTAATATTTCTAATCTTAAAAGATAATCCTGAGACACTCAGGATAAGAAATAACTTTAACTGTAAATAGGACTTTAGCAATAAATCAATGTAGATAAGTTAAAATAATGTTTATGGATAATATATTTTGTAAGTTGTGCTACTCTCCTAAGTAAACTATGGAAGTAATCAACAAAATACTGTGGCAAAAAAGAGAAAACTGTATTATATTCTGTAATGGGAATTAAACCTAAAACTATATCTTTAACTACCAACATGCCCTCAATGCTCAGAATTAAAATTTTTTTTGGCCCTAACTTAGCAGGGGGAAAAGCTCTTCTAGCATCATTTGCTCTAAGAGCAAAGCTAAAATTTTTTTAAAGAAAAAAGTCTTGAGTCATTTCCTTCAACACACACACTAACATAACTTACTAAAAATAACACGAAATAGGCTGTTAACATTTTAGCTTTGAAACTTCTTATAAACAGGTCCAGAAATACAATCATGGACTTCTCAAGTGTCTTCATGAACATGGATCTATTCCACCTCTCAAATCTGCAGGATCAGATGCAAGTCTGCCTCTGGTTTACAGCTATGCAATCAGGTCCCAATGTTTTTTGGCAAGATTCATGATCTTTTACTATTTGACCTCAGCTGCCTTTTGCTGTTTACCTCTCATCTCTTCATCAACCAAAAGCGGGCTCAAATATTGCTTCCTCCTTGAAGGAAATTTCCATCAATCTGACACTAAAAGCTTTCTTTCTCTTCTGATTTCCAGCACTAATTATTGCAAATTACTTAGGTAATTAATCAGGTACTCACTTATGGTCCCTTATTTCTATCTTTTATTATTAAGATTTGGCATGTTTGTTTTATTCCCTAAATTATATTTCCCAGCAAGCCTGAAAGCATTTAAAAAATATGTGATGATTTTATTTGTTAGTCTTCCCAGTTTGAGTATAGCATTTGACAGTGATTGAGTGAGGCATCCAGCTTTTCTCTTTACTATGCTGTACAACTATTAATGATTTAAAAATTGTAATTGTGATTTCCCTATCCTGCAAGAATTTGTCCATCTCTTTTGAGGCTACAACACACAACTCTCTTAATATCTCATAATCCAGGTAATTTTAGTCAACTGAGGGTAATGGTGTAAGAACTGCTCTTAATAATAACAATGAATTAACAAGAATGCACATTTTTAAACTAAATTAGACTCTATTTAAATATACTTAACATAGAAATCATAGGGAACAGATTTAGTGTTTCCTTAGGAAAACTACATACTTTAATAAGAACCAATAACTCTGTAAATAACACCATATATCACGAAACAATTCAAAGTATACATATTACTTTTTAATAACTAAAAATACAAATTTATAGATAAGTGTCTGCAACATTTTTTTAAATGCTAACACTTCTTCCTTGCTTTGAAATACAGTAATGAGAGCTAACATTTATTGATTTTTAAATCTAACCATCATTAATTAAATTTTTACAACAATCCTAAGAAGTACTATTACCATCTCCATTGCACAGATGATGAAATTGAGGAACAAAGAGATTGACTCATCCAAGGTGTTATAGTCAGTAACTGTCAGAGCTAGATTTCAAACTCAGGCAGTCTATAATTACCTACAGTATTTTCTGAAGCCATTGTCCATTAAACTGAATCTCCAGTAGCTCTGGAAGCCTTACTGAATGTATCTTCATATAAATTTCTGCCTTCCACCTTCCACCTTTTTGCAAGCTTTATGAGGTTTCCCACTCAAAGGAGAATGCCATGGGGGTCCATTTCCAACTCTTCTCATAAAGAGATGATTTCTTTTTTTTTTTAAATTATGTTCAGTTGGCCACTGCATAGTACATTAGTTTTTGATGTAGTGTTCAATGATTCATTAGTTACGTATGACACCCAGTGCTCATTATAGCATGTGCCCTCCTTAATACCCATCACCCTGTTATCCCCTCCTTCAGCCCCCTCCCCTCTGAAACCTTCAGTTTGTTTCCAGGGGTCCACAGTCTCTCATGGTCATCTCCGTCTCTGATTTCTAAGCCCTCATTTAGTGCTACATACATTCTATTATTTCTGTACAATTTAAAGAATAAATTCCCTGTATAATTTACATAATAAAACATAATACTAAAGATTTATCCTAAACCTCATTCTTGCTTCGAATGTGATGTTTTCTAAGCCTAATAACATTAAGATTAAGTACAGATAAATGCTGGATATTTTCTTTACAGTTTTAACTCATTAAAAAAATTATACCTTCTTATAGAAAAATTATACCTTCTCTATAATCTTGAAATATGCAAGTTTTTACAGGAAGAAAACATGCTTTCTACTTCCCTGAGCTATAGGACGATATCAAAACTTAAACTACTGCTTCTTTTTTTTTTTTTTTTTAGAGAGAGAGAAAGTGTGAATGTGGGGTGAGGGGTAAAGGGAGGAGGCAAGAGAGAGACTCTCAAGCAGGCTCCAATGCCGAGCATGGAGCTCCACACAGGGCTCAGTCCCATGACCCTGAGATCATGACCCGAGACGAAATCAAGAGTTGGATGCTCAACTGATTGAGACCCCCAGGCACCCCTCAAAACCTAAATTTTTATAGGTAATTGCTCTCGTAGCATTAGTAGAATACAATTTTGTAGACCTCAAGATTCCATTTATTCTAGTAGGTGACTTAAAAAAAAATCTAATGCACAAATTTCAGATGTGGCTGAATGTAAACAGATTACAGCAAAGCATTAATGAATAAAATAAAATCTTTCAGTCTTTTATTTCAATAAAACCCAAACATCCAAAGAATTAAAAATATATTTAACCCTTATCTGCTTGCTTATTTGCCTTGTTTTTTTTTTTTTTTTTTTTTAAGATTTTATTTATTCATTTGACAGACAAGAGATCACAAGTAGGCAGAGAGAGAGGGGGAAGCAGGCTCCCTGCTGAGCAGAGAGCAGGACACAGGGCTCGATCCCAGGACCCTGAGATCATGACCTGAGCTGAAGGCAGAGGCTTTAACCCACTGAGCCACCCAGGCGCCCCTTGCCTTGTTTGCTTTTTAAAGTTTCCAAATTTGTTCAGTATGACAAAAGTTCTAATCATGCAGTGAATGGAAGTTTTTTTTTCTCAACTGTTTTTAGTTTGGAGACTAATCTTAGCCTGACTGTATTCAAGCCATTGCTTAGTACCAGTTAAGTCCATTATTAAGTTTATTCCAGATCACTCATTTAGTTCAACTTGCATAACTCTTATTTATGGTTTTAGCGCAACTGTTCTATTTATGTTGAACAGTATAAAATTCCCTCATTGGATACGCTCCAGTCATTGTCAAAAACAAAGAACCACGGGTAATTCTAAATCCTGTCCACCAAATTAGGCCTTGTCTTTAGCTCTCTTGTAACTTGCCCAGATGATCTGGCTTCAGTTAAGAAGCTATATTTAAAGTCCAAAGAAACTAAAGTTCTTTCTATAAAAGTTGATAATAACCAGGCTATTCAAGGTATAATAGTAAATGACATTTATTTTTCATTAGAGAAAAGAAAGCAGCAATCTTTGTTTCTTCTTACTTTCTTTTCCCAGCAGCATTCTCTAAAACTGTTTATCTCATCTGGACAGTATATCTCTTCCACTGGAATAAATAATCAGTTTAGTTCTACAGACCACCTTAATTCCATCTGTTATTTGGGAAATACCAGTGAGTGATTTTTGCATCTACTAATATGCAAATGCCTTGAGAGCTAACGTTTTTGGGCAGAAAATAATTATGTACAACATTTTGCCAAATATAATACCAAGAACATGCATGTTAGTATTCTGGAAATAACAAATTCATTAAGCTTGTTATCCTATTGGGCTGGTTGATAGACTATTAATGAACTAATAGGGTTGGGACTTAGTTAGTGGGTTGGTAGGTCATTTATTACTCTAATTCTAGGTAGTTTCTCCCAACTTCAAAAATAAGGTTCTTGAAGACCACTATGGATTGAGAACTCAAGGTTGAGAAAATAAGTGTGTTGTAGGATTTGGAGATGGAAATCATGTGAATATGAAGGTCTTGATTAACAGGCTTACATTCAATAAAACAAAGACATTTTAAAGAAATCATTTCCATTTATTCTTTCAAGCACCAAAACTTTTTTTTTTTTTAAAGATTTCTTTTTTTTTTTTTTTTAAGATTTTTTATTTATTTATCTGACAGACAGAGATCCCAAGTAGGCAGAGAGAGAGGAAGGGAAGCAGGCTCCCTGCTGAGCAGAGAGCCTGATGCGGGGCTCGATCCCAGGACCCTGAGATCATGACCCGAGCCGAAGGCAGAGGCTTTAACCCACTGAGCCACCCAGGCGCCCCAAGCACCAAAACTTTTTAAGGATTTCCTCTGTGGCAGTGTTACAGAAATAACCTATAAAACTGTTCTATATAATACAGCTTTATTTTATTTTTTAAAGCTCTTTTACTTTTGGAAATTATAAATATACTAGTAACCTTGCTCTCTACCTTGCTCTAAGTGTTGGCGCTGTTAAAATTTATGACTAGGATGGGGTGCCTCGGTGGCTCAGTGGGTTAAGCCTCTGCCTTCAGCTCAGGCCATGATCTCAGGGTCCTGGGATCAAGCCCCATGTCTGGCTCTCTGCTCAGCAGGGAGCCTGCTTCCCCCTTTCTCTCTGTCTGCCTCTCTGCCTACTTGGGATCTCTGTCTGTCAAATAAATAAAATCTTTAAAAAAAAATAAAAAAAATTATGACTAGGATGATATTGATACTATCATCGTATTTTCTCAGGTTCTGCCTCTTGCCTCTCAGACTCCTGACTCAGTAGTCTCTATTAGCCATTTCTAGCTGTATTTTCTACCTGTTATCTTTCTCACAGTATCTTTAGAAACTGCTACCACTAACATCACCTCCATTTTCTTTTTAAAAACATCATGTTCCTCCTTTTCTCATTATTATCATTAACAGGAGTTGCCTACATTTCCAGAATGCTGGAAATAAAATATTTTTTTAATACTAAAAAGGTCTACAGAGGAAAAAAAAAAGAGAGAAAAGAGAAGAGAAGCAACAGTGATATGTTGATTTCATTGCTCAGGATTATGCTAAAAGCATACAGGCATATCTTGGAAATATTGTACATTTGGTTCCAAATCACCACAATAAAGCAAATATTACAATAACATGAGTCAAATGAACTTTTTGGTTCCCCAGTGCATATAAATGTTATATATAATCTACTCAGTGTGCAATAGAGTAATGTCTAAACAATGTACATACCTTAATTAAAAGACACTTTATTGCTAAAAAATGCTATCATCTGAGCTTTCGACAAGTCATAATCACTAATCACCATAACAAATGTAATAATAATGAAGAGGTTTGAAATATTGCAAGAATCACGAAAATGTAACAGAGAGACAGTGAGCAAATGCTATTGGAAAAATGGCACTGAGAGACTTGCCCAATGCAGGGTTGCCACAAACCTTCAATGTGTGCAAAAAAAAAAAAAAAAAAATTGTGAAGCGCAATAAAATGAGGTAAGGTGGTAGATGGAATTACTGGACAAGGGATAGCAAAGTGACAGGGATATCAAAGGAGGAATTTCAGGGGCGCCTGGGTGGCTCAGTGGGTTAAAGCCTCTGCCTTCGGCTCAGGTCATGATCCCGGGGTCCTGGAATCGAGCCCCACATTGGGCTCTCTGCTCAGCAGGGAGCCTGCTTCCCTTCCTCTCTCTCTGCCTGCCTCTCTGCCTACTTGTGATCTCTGCCTGTCAAATAAAATCTTAAAAAAAAAAAAAGGAGGAATTTCAACATCAGAAGGTATGACTAAATTTCTTCTGAAACATGGTAACCTTGAAGGTCCCATCCAAATCCATGATTCTAAGTCTCTATGATTGAGAATGATAAGCAATTTTATGAACAAACAAGAAAATGTTTTGGGCTGGGGGGAAGCATTCACAAGTCAAAACCAAAGTTGTACTGCCCCCTTTTGCAGGCCGACTACAGAAATTCATAAACATTTAACAGGATAACATTAACATTTTAGCTTCTAAAGCAGTATGGTAAAATATAGGAATTAGTTGTACCAGTTAGCAATTTATTTTTTAATATATTTAACTAACCCCAGTGTTTAAACGACCAAAATAATATAAATTCATTGGGGGCCAACATGAAGAATAAAACAAAAACCTTGGAAGTGATACTGAAATTCAGGCTACCAAATAAAAAAATTCCAAAAGAACTAGAATTTAGTCCAAGAAAAAGTGATATTTCTGTTGACGTTGAAACAGAAAATGGGCCCATAATCCTGGGCGTGTGTGTGTGTGTGTGTGTGAGAGAGACACTACTGCTTCTGTGTACAAAAATTAGGAGTCTTTTTTTTTTTTTAAAGATTTTATTTATTTATTTGAGAGAGAGGCAGTGAGAGAGCATGAGCGAGGAGAAGGCCAGAGGGAGAAGCGAAGCTGACTCCCCGTGGAGCTGGGAGCCTGATGCGGGACTCGATCCCGGGTCTCCAGGATCATGACCTGAGCCGAAGGCAGTCGTCCAACCAACTGAGCCACCCGGGCGTCCCCAAAAATTAGGAGTCTTTAAAGAAGTTTCACATATCTTTAAGTATTTTAATGTTGCTATGATATAACATTTTGGGGCATTTGATTTAAAGACACAATAATCCCAAACAAAAACACTATTATAAAGATAAAATTTCATGAAACTATCATAAATCTACTTCAATACCTAAAAAGAAATCCAGATCTGAATATAAACCATAATGCTTTATTTACGTGGTGATAAAGAAGATAATAACAAGTCTAAAAGTGACTCTCCTGTACTGAGTAATCAAACTACTGGAGTGTTGTAGGAGCTTAAGTAGAAAATCCTGAATCAGAACTCAAGAGAAAATCTTTTTAGATGTTTTCTGTATAAAAATAAAAGAAAATCATGTTAGTTAAAAAAAAAATGAATATGGTAGACTTATTAATTAGTACTTGTTAATTAAGACTAATTTAAAAGAAAACTAATTAAAGGAAAGATATATTTAAATTAACTTATAAAAATTCTAAATATAATTTTAAAGTATGTGCATAGAAATGAAAACTGTTCTCATAAGATTTTCAATATAAGCAGCTTCAAAATTTAGCTACAGGTTATTAAAATCAGCATAGAAACTGCTATAGAAAACATCAAACTTATGCTATAAGGCCTTTTAAATGTTCTAGAATATGGAAATACCCTTTTTTTAAGTATTTATGGTATTAGTAATATAAAGCATAATCTTTTTATATAATGCATACTAGAGCCAAAGCGACTTCTCAAATTATCAACAAAACAAAGTAAAACCACTCTCCAAAACGAAGGGTTCTCATTAATGGAATAAATCCTATGATATTCTAAGAGAAGAGATGTTAGCCAGAATAACTGACAAAATAGCAGTAAGTAGTTGTACCTTGGGAAAATCAAATTCTATCATGAATAAAAAAAAAGATATCAGAAAGATGTTAGAATCTTGAGAGAGGTGATGAAATCCTCCCATGTCAACACATTGAAATTATAAAATGACAAGCAGGAAAAATGCAAATAAATGCACTGAAGAATAGGAGTATCATACTTAGTGATGTCTGAAAAGGAGGCTAATAAGATTGGAAAATCAAAGTCACCAGTGAGTGTTTGGGGGGAAACATCAGACTCTGACTTTCCGCATTTTTTTTTTTTTTTTTTTTTGGTGCAGGCACTCATAACAGCAAAAGAAACCATATTACATGAGAAATTTTATGAGCCTGTAGTAATGCCTGATTTTATGATGTCTGGAAACAGCTTTTACCAAAAGAGAACAATATTTCAAAACCTACCAAGATCATTTCAGTATTATGCCAACCTGCCAAATAATGAAGAGTTTTATTAGAGAAAATAACATACTGACACAAGAATAAAATCCTTATAAATGGAAAAAGATGTCTGGATTATACAAATTACCTCCAGGAGTAAACAATGACAGGGTCATTACTGACTGAGTGAGAGATAATTGAGAAAAAAAAAAATGAAATCTAAATAGGAGTAAGTGCAACCAAAAGAGCTTGAGTCACTCCTGTTTATTAGAGATTTTTCATGTTCAGAGGATTGCCTTGTCAAGTTTCCTTTTTTAGATATACAAAAGATAAATGGGATATCATTTTAGATCCTCCAAAGATAATAAATCAAAAACTACACATATAAAATGTGAAGAATTTCCAGACATTTGCTCCATCTTCTCAGTTTATAATGAACTGAAATGACTATGCAAAAAAAGAAGTACTTAAACATTTAAACCACAACGTTATAGGTCATTGTACTCTATAAGAGTGGTTTGAGTCTTAATACCATCTCTCTCATAAAGCTTCAAATGCTATTTAAAATTAATCAAATATTAAATGTTCCCTATATTGCTGGCATTTATAATGCTGTGATTTTTCTGACGATTCCTTTCTTAGCACTGAGAATCTGTAGCTACAGATACAAAAAATGTACCCTTTGTAAATATATATAATATAGAACTTTAACTTGATACAATGAACTGCAAAACAGTGCACAAAGTAAAACTTAGTATGTTCAGTAAAAATCAAATATAAAACATTTGAAAATACCTACTGATGGGCTAGTTGCAACAGAGAGCAACTGAAGCAAAAATAAAATGAAATATTCAGTTGATTCATATGGAAAATAATAAAAATAAATTATCTCAATATGTTGGGATGCCTCTCTTTTGGATTGAACCAGTGAAATTATTTTATTGTTCAAAAATGACTGAACATG
>PISX010025636.1:0-25857 GCA_004024625.1 Mellivora capensis | reverse complement strand
TTGGCATTTTTTTAAAAAATGGTTGAAAAAGCCATGAGGGTCACTTGACAACTGTGAAGCCAAGTGAGTCATTTACCATGCTCAGAAAACTGACTGGGTCATGAAAAAGTGTAAATTTTTATTTAATTCTATAAATTTTTATTTAAATACTGGAATTTCTACTAACATATGGAACAGATGAATGGAATTGTCAGAACGTGTTCCATACCATGGAGGGCAAGCTCAAGATTCCGATTGTTGCCCAGGCCCTCCAGAATGAACACTGGAAGACCATAAGTTTTATCCATTTATATAACAGACTTCCATTTAAGTGTTACTTCCTTCAAGGGAGGAGTTTCATCTAAAGTGGGCTTTGAAATAAATAGAATATTAACAAATAGTCATTAAGCGTCAAATCTCAGGTAACTGTTGTGGATTCTATAACTTGATATTATAATGAAGTCAATCATTAAGACTTAAAATACTATCAAGAAGTCATCAGATTGTTTCATTTGTGTCCAGAGACAGGAACAGATTGGACAGCATTTTCCTCCTTTGTTATACTTAACAAAGATGACACAGTGTGCTTCCTCTACACAGGGTGCTTCTTGGTAGCATTTTAATTCCTGTCTTCAGGACTCCTTTGGAAAGAGTTCCTCTGGAAACAAGGGAATGTGGACTTCTCTGAAGTGAAAAAGGCTGCTAGTCAGACGGACCCGCAAGTATCATGTTTGATGCTGATGACCTGTTAACAAATGTTAACAGATAACATTAGTAATCCAGATTTTAGAGTTTTCTGAATACCAGTAAAGATGAACTAGGGTTTAGTTAGGACCTAGAAACCCAAACTGAAGTATACCAAAATTAATACACCATATGTATTTCAGTGAAGTTTTTCAGAAATACTATCTAATACCCCGAGTCCAACATGGAGACTCTCCTTTCTTCCCTCTCTATCCTCTCTCTCCTCATTGTTCCTGCTCTCTTTAACTCATTACATGTTGGATGTAATAAAATGTATGAAAAGCACAGAATTCTACATCCTAATGACATATATCTAAGTAAACATGAGGTTAACTGAGACACATGGATCAAGAGGCTGAATATATCCCATGTACCATAGCCCCTCTCAGACTCTCATGTAATGTTACCTATATTTTGACATTTATTCCTTTTCATTTATTTAGTGATTTAAGTTCTCTGAACACCACTGTTTAGTTTTTCATTTTGTTTTATGTAAATTAAATCATACAAGATGTATATATTTGGGTCTGGCTTCTTGCATTCAAATTTTTATCTGTGAGATCCATTTCTGTTGTATGCGGCTGCACTTTGTTGATTTTTAGTGATGCCTTGTATTCCATTCTATTAATAAAATGCAGTTAATGTATCCATCCTGCTGCTAAGGGGAATTTGGGTTGTTTCTACTTTTTGATTAATAAACAGAATGAAATTCTAAAGGGTTTGGGATAGAACTCTGACACATAGATCAATTTATCCATTTTTACCTTTATGTTTAGGGCTTCTTTTTGAATGTCCTGTTGACTAAATCTTTGCCTATTGCCAGGCCACAAGATACTTTCCTGTATTAACTTCTGGAACTTAATTATTTTGCATTTTACCTTTTGATTTCTGTTTTGATTGAATTTTGTGTGTGATGTAAGGTGAACACCAAGCTTTATTTTCTCCCACTAGGTTATGCAATTGATCTAGCACCATTTACATAATTCTTTCCCAATGTTTTGTAATACCATTTATTTTTTTCCCCCTTTAAATCATGTCCTGGGCTTGGTCTAAACTCTCTTTTGAGTTCCATTAGTTTATTTCTTTTTTTTAAGACCCCAAATCCGACTTTATCAAAACTTTTGATATGCAGTAAAGCATACCTTCCTTATCTTCTATTTGCCCCATGCCTATCCTTGGCCTTCAAAGTTTCACATAACGGTAAAATCACTTGTCAAGTTCTACAATAAGAATGCAATACAGTTTTGAATGCTGTGATTACATTGAATATATCGAGTAACTTGGGGACTATTTACATCTTTCTAGTATTGAATTGTATTTAGTTTTCTGGTTTGTGTTGACCTGAAAAGTTTGTGTTAAAGTTTTAATCTCTGTAATAGTCTATGAAACATTGGTATTACTTACTCATTTATTTATTCAGAATAGTTGCCTTAATCCAGAGTGTCCTTTGAGGGAGAATTTGAAATTATGGGTGTTCCTTTTGTAGTTACAGGAATATTAGATTTCAAATTTTCTTCATGTAGTTTTGATAAGCTGTTTTTTCCCAGGAGTTGTTGATACATGACCTATTTTTTTAAATTATCAGCAGGAGGTTATTCATAATATTTTCTCATTTTTTAAGTATGTGTGATAGGTAGTAATGTATCCTTTAAATATTTTTATTTTAGTTTTATTTTTCTCAATTTTATTAGTCATTTTGAAAAATCAATTTTTTAATTGACTTGTCCATTCTTTTTTTGTTTTCAGTATCATTAACCGCCATCTTTATCTTTAATTTTCTTTAATTTTTGTTTGTTTTCTTTCTCTATAAAATAGATATCTAACTTAGGTTCAGTATTTATTTTCTTCTAACATATGAATTTAAAGCTACAAATTTTCTTCATAGTCTGGATTATTTCACAGTTTTTAAATTAATTATTTAGTGTAAAATTTAAAAAAAAAAAACAGAAATATCAATCAATCATAGTATCTATTTAAAAAAAGAAAAACAGTTAACTCTCTGGCAAAGTGCTGATAAAAAATAGGAAACCCAAATGAACAACATTATAAATTGAGTAGTTATTTTTTAATGAACATATTTTTATATATAAATTTTAAACTAGTAAATTTGAAAGTATAGATGTAAAAGACAATTTTAGATAGATATAAATGCCAAACTAAAGAGTTGCAAAGTTGATAACTTCAATATTATATAAGGCTGAAATACAGACAATAGAAGGAAATTAAAAATTAAAATAAATTCACTACAACTGAAGAGAAATCATAGAGATATGCAGAGTAAATTGTCAGAAAACTCAATGAGACAAAAGCAAAATGCTCTTTACTTTTTAGAGAATGAAGCCCATCTATAAGAATTCCTGTGAGTATGTAGTTTTTAAATATCCACATCAAATTTGTAGTAACATTTTGCTTTACAGTGTGGTCCAGAACAGCATGTTCACATGCTTGAAACTGGAACTAGCTCAG
The DNA here is from genome assembly GCA_004024625.1 of Mellivora capensis. Classification (NCBI taxonomy): domain Eukaryota; kingdom Metazoa; phylum Chordata; class Mammalia; order Carnivora; family Mustelidae; genus Mellivora; species Mellivora capensis. The sequence goes on along the minus strand of PISX010025636.1, from coordinate 22,668 downwards.
TTAGCAAGCAGTATTTACTTGACAGTTTTTATGAGAAGTCTTCCTGGGAGCCCACATGCACAGAAGCATATTAATTTCCTAAGGTTAATAGGTAGTAGAAGAAGTGACAGGAATTTGTTTATGTAACTCCTGGAGGGAGGAGGCCTAGCCCTAGAAAGGACTCAGTGCTGTCAACCAAAGTAGACAGATGATCACTGCATGTTTAGCAAATGATCAGGCAGACTAAAGGTGAGGGACAGTGGAGTGAGCCTGACCAGGAAGAATTTACTACGGACTGGGAATACTTTGCTTCTATTTCTATGGACGACAAAAACAAGGGTGCTATTTAAATAATTATTAAAAGTTCTTTTCTCCTTAAGACTAATAAACAACTTAAAATTAAAATTAGCTTTAAACTTTAAAAACGATTACTTGGTGGAGGGCAGGGGAAAAGGAAAGCCTATTCTTTTTTTTATGCTTTTTTTTCCCACAAGAAAAAATAATATCTGAAGGAAAAAATGGCATTTGTTTCTATTCTGAGAAACCGTAACTCTACTGGATCTTATAATCAAGTTTCTTTCATCATGCAGTTTCCATGATTGAGTCACTGGAACAGAGGTCTTTGGTATACTTCCTTGAGTGGAAATAATTGGGCATTCTGGGAATAGAAGGAAGAACCAATTTTTCTGGAAAGTCATAATGCAAATTTCCACCAATGGATGCATGTCCCATTTGGCTTGACTCTACAACTCAAAAGTCACATTCTTAGATTGTTGCAAGTTTCCAGTATTCATGGATACTGCATTCTGTCACACCAAATATAACAGAATGAAAATGTGTCTTCCATGAATATGTATAGTAGAAATTAGCAGTAAATGCCCCATAAGTAAATTGAAAGACATGTTTTCCCCAGGTGATCTGAATATTTTTAAATGTTTTTACACATTCCATCAAACATTTGTTCTCTAGGATATAGAGATACTGCATCACCATAAACTAACGTATTTTTTCCAAATATTAATGAGATAGGTTTGGATTTTAAAACTTAGTCCTGTGGTTAATAGAAAATAAAGGTAGAAATAATCTGTTCCAAATACTGCCTCCTCACCTAAAAGATGTTTAAAAGACAAGAGGCAAGAACTCAGGTAGGGACAGCTCCGAAGCACCAATGAATTAGACCAGTGACCTTCTAATGTTTTTTGTTGATGCTGCTGCTGTTGTCCTTTCTTGAACTGGAAAGCTCTTAATTCAAAGAAATCTTTAGAGAGGATCCACCACATAACAAAGAAAGCAGAGCTGCTCTGGATAAAGCAGGTCTGGGTCACCGGGACTGCTTTAGGCCACTAAGGTCACACACTATACTCACATGATGAAGTCCTTTTCTAAATTACATGGAGTCCCATAGATGGGTCACAAATGGCTCTTTCTGATCCATCTATCCATCTTATCGATCCATCTTATCTATCTTCCTGAAAAGATAACGACTTTTGCATTAACCTTTATTGCTAGCACAAATTATGACAGTTCCTTTGGTTATGACTACACACGTGTGAAAACACAAATGTCCTTGCAGGGGTAGTTAATTCAATCCATTATCAATTATTAACACACTAAAATAAATTACTTTTTACAACTCTTCATTAAGGCAAGAGAATAGATAAAACATATCCTACTCTGGAATATTATAGGAGACACCTCAACGACTTAAATCAAACTTCTGCTTCAGGGGCGCCTGGGTGGCTCAGTGGGTTAAAGCCTCTGCCTTCGGCTCAGGTCATGATCCCAGGGTCCTGGGATGGAGCTCCACGTCGGGCTCTCTGCTCAGCGGGGAGCCTGCTTCCTTTCTTCTCTCTCTCTGCCTGCCTCTCTGCCTATGTGTGAATATCTCTCTGTCAAATAAATAAAATCTTTTAAAAAAAAAAGAAAATTAAAAAAAACTTCTGCTTCATCAAATTTCTGTAAGATGCAGGTCAGTTGTATTTTAGTATATTTTTAATTAAACGTTACTATAAAATAACAGGGACAGAATCCTGGATTTGGAAGCTCCACAGAATCAGGGAAGTGCTCAGAGGTTAACACATGATGGCTAAGAGAAAAGCAGTCAGGATGGCAAATCTCTGTGGTAGCGTGCAAGTCTTGGCTGTGATCAGTTAAGAAGCTGGGGGTGGGGGGGAACAGTCCTCCACAGGTCTCTTGTGATTCTGCACATCTTGTAAAGAGCTGTTGACAGCTTTTGTTGTTAACTATCTTTTCCAAGTTTCACATAGAAAACAGCCTTAGAAGAAAGAGACAGTCTCTCTTTCCAGGGTAGAGGCAGATACATTTCTCTGCCCCATTACTCAAGATAATGTCTCCTTTTGGGGAAAATCTAAGCAAGTTTGCCAACTTTCCCATCCTAACCACATCGTGTTTCCTGCTAGGCCAGGAGTAACACAGTTCTTTGTCTCTGGCCCAGGAGTCTTGTATGTTCTGCCACCATCTACAAAATTATGGCAGGCTAAATTGTTAGCATCTAGGGTAAAATCACACCCTTCTACAATCTTTACAGCAGTGTGTTATACAGAAAAGTCATGAACAGAAAGTATTGCTCCCAATAAATAGTGCAATGGAGCGATACTGGCCTAGAATTAACATAAAAATTCTACTAAAGCAGGGTTGAACAACAACAACAACAACAAAAAATGAACTCTCAAAAGTTACTGGAAAAGACAAGAGAATAAAAAGATAAGCAACTGTTCACAAAAGGGGTTTCTTGTGTCTTGGACATGATTATTAGCCTTGAGACCATCAGGTCTACTTTTACTGTACTCCTTAGACCTGATTCTGTAAGTTGTCACAAAGAAACCCAAATCTGTAACATTCTTCCCTGCCTTTGCTCTAATATCCATATAGTTCTCCTGTCCCTTCCCTGCACGAAGTCCTTGTCCTCCTTTCTGATTGTTATTGTTCCCCAGCATTCACAACCATACGACTATATTGTGCATGTTCTGTAGGACATCTTTGTTTGACTTCTTGCACTAGAATATAAGCTCCAAAGTGGTAGAGACTTTTGTCTGTTCTGTTCACTCTATTAATCTTTACTTCTGGAAGAGTCTAGCATGGCATAGGTAATAAATAAACATTAATCAGGATGAATTAATTAGTAGGTGAATAGAGTAACAAGAATGGGGGTTGGGGTTAAACATTTCTGTTCTTTTTGTGTTTTTTTTTTTTTCAAGACATTCATTTCCTTTGAGCCTTCCCTTCTGGACCCACTTCTTAAAGCATGGCTTTAATCTGGAGCCTTAAATGGCTAATATGACAGGTTTTCAGATTTATCTAAATAGAAAAATACATCCAGGTTTAATTTTTATTTTTTTTAATTTAATTTCTTTTCAGTGTAACAGAATCCATTGTTTATGCACCACACCCAGTGCTCCTTGCAATATGTGCCCTCCATAATACCCACCACCTGGCTCTCCCAACCTCCCACCTCCCTGCCCCTTCAAAACCCTCAGATTGTTTTCCAGAGTCCATAATCTCTCATGGTTCATCTCTCCCTCCAATTTCCCTCAACTCCCTTCTCCTCTCCATCTCCCCATGTCCTCCGTGTTATTTCTTATGTTCCACAAATAAGTGAAACCATATGATAATTGGCTCTCTCTGCTTGACTTATTTCACTCAGCATAATCTCTTCCAGTCCCGTCCATTTTGATACAAAAGTTGGGTATTCATCCTTTCTGATGGAGGCATAATACTCCATAGCGTACCCCAAATTTTTTAGAAGAAAAAAACCCTGTGCATACAAAAAATAAAGTTAGATACAATGAAGGATAAAATATGACTATAATTTTAAAAAGTTTTTAAAAATTAGCAGAAAAAAAATAAAATTAAAAAAATTAATTATTTTTGCAAGACTAAAGAATCATGGGGAGAAAGCCATGAATTCCATGCCTTACTTCCTCCTCCTCTGGAATTCTGCTGTTCTCCTTGGTAAGTGAACTTGGTCTTGTTGATCTTCTGGGGGAGGGGCCTGTTGTAGTGATTCTCAAGTGTCTTTGCCCCAGGCAGAATTGCACTTCCCTTACCAGGGGCCAGGCTAAGTAATCCGCTCCCTTTCGCTTTCGAGAGCTTTTGTTCCCTGAATGCTTTCCATACAGTTCTGGAGGACAGGAATGAAAATGGCGGCCTCCCAATCTCTGGCCTGGAGGAGACAAGAGCTCAGGGCCCCACTCCTCAGTGCACCCTCAGAGAAAAGTGCTCAATCACTCCTGTCTCTCTGGCCTCTGGCTGAGCTCTGAGCTCACCCAGCCTGTGACTGAGCTTCTCTATCTCTGGCACACAGCCCCACCTGGAGTTTCCATACCCTGCAGATCCCTGAGCTCTTCCAGGGGGGTCTCCCTGGATCTTGTGGGGTCCCTGCTCACAGAGCAGTGGCCTGTGCCATGGATCATGATAAGGTAACCCTGAGTTGAGAGCTCCACTCCTTGGCTCCATCTCTGTAGCCGGCTTCCTCGCTCTAATACCTGTGAACTCTGCAACACTCAGACAGCTCTGATTCTTCTGTGACCCCACGGGACCTGAGGCCACGCTGTCCCCATGTGAGCTTCACCCTGGCTTAGCCTCTGGAACGATGTCCCTCAGTGGAGCAGACTTTTAAAAGTTCTGATTTTGTGCCCCATTGCTCCACCGCTTGCCAGTAGCTGGCCCCGCCCCCCAAAGTCGATCTTCCCGACACTTTGGATTCACTTCTCCAGAGGTCCTACCTTTCAGAAAGTGGTTGATTTTCTGTTTCTAGAATTGCTGCTCTTCTTCTCTTCGATCTCCTGTTAGATTTGTAGGTGTTCAGAATGGTTTGATAAGCTATCTAGGTGATCCCCTGGTACCTGATGTCATCACAGCCTGCTACTTTTCCGCCATCTTGATTCCTCCCCTCTAGGAGGGGATTCTACATATAGAAATATAGAAGTATTTCTATATGTATCCATTTGTATGCAATAGCTGAGAATTTCTGTTGCTCTGCATCTCCACCAGCATTTGGTGTTCTCACTGTTTTGGATTCTAGCCATTCAAAAAGATGTAGAGTGGTATAACGTTGTTTTAATTCTTACTTCTCTGATGATAGATGATGTGGGGCATTTTTTTTTATTTAAACTCAATGAGCCAACATATAGTAAGACAGAGCAATTTTGGGGGGAATCCTTAAAACAGTTTTATTTAATATAACTGTTGTATTTAGATTTAAATCTATCATGTTGTGCTTTCTAATTATCCTTTTCCCCCTTTTAAAATTTTTAATCAATGAATTTTTATTACATTTTTGGTCTTCATCTAATTTGGAAATTATGAATTTTGATTTTTTTTCTTCAGTTGTTACCCTTGACATTTTAAAAAAAATTTTATTTCTTTTCAGTGATCCAGAATTCATTGTTTATGCACCACACCCAGTGCTCCATGCAATACGTGCCCTCCATAATACCCACCACCAGGCTTATCCAATCTCCCACCGCTGTGTCCCCACCAAAACCCTCAGTTTGTTTCTCAGAATCCATAGTCTCTCATGGTTTGTCTCCCCCTCTAATTTCTCCCAACTCACTTCTCCTTTCCATCTCCCCATGTCCTCCATGTTATTCCTTAGATGTGGAGCATTTTTATATGTTTATTTGCCATCTATATATCTTCTTCATTAAGTCTCTATTCCTGTCTCTGTCCATTTTTAAAATTCAAGTTGTTTTCTTGTTGAATTCTAAGAACTATTCATGTATTTTGGATACAAGTCATTTATCAGATATGTTTTACAAATATTTTCTCCCATTAATTATAATGAAATCCAACTTCTTATATTTTTCTTTCACAGATTATGCTTTTGGTGTTATATCTAGAAATTCATCACCAAGCCTGAGATCACCTAGATTTTCTCCTATATTTGCTCATAAAGTTTTATAGTTTTGTGCTTTACATTTAGATACATGATACATTTTGAATTAATTTTTTTAAAGATTTTACTTATTTATTTGACACACAGAGATCACAAGTAGGCAGAGGTAGGCGGGGGGGTGGGGTGGGGGTGGGAAGCAGGCTCCCCGCTGAGCAGAGAGCCACATGCTGGGCTCAATCCCAGGACCCTGGGATCATGACCTGAGCCGAAGGCAGAGGCTTTAAGCCACTGAGCCACCCAGGCGCCCCTGAATTAATTTTTTTAAGTATCAGATCTTCAAGAGAACATGAAAACAAGCCGTAGACTCAGGGAAAGTATGTGCATGAGCTTTGCATGAATTGTTCATAAAGAAGCATGGATCAGGTTTAGGATGTGTTTAGGTTTAATATTCAGTGAACAGTTGTGTGGAAGTAAGTGTCATGGAGAGTATCAGGGTCATGGTCAGATTCAGGATCATAGTTTCACAGTGAGTTGTATAAGGGTTAGAGTTAGCATGATTCAGGGAAGTAAGGGTCAGGGTGAGAATGCATCTGTATCTGTTTCAAGGTCACAGTGATGATCAGAGTCAAGAAGAGTGTGAACATGAGGTTCAGTCACATTCAGAGGATGTCTGGGACAAGTATCAGGGTCTTGATGAAGTTCAATATCTGACTAATGTTAGGATAAAAGTAAGGGTAAGGGCTGCCATTGAGTTTAGGGAGGGTGAATCTGAGTGTCAGGGTCAGAGTAAGCATTAAGTAAAGGTCAAGATAAATATGAGATTCATCTTTAGAGTGAGGTTTGTGTCAGAGTTAGAGTGATGGTCACAGTAAGGATCAGGTTGATTGTCAGCATCATAGGAAAAGTATGTAGGATCAGTTTAGGGTCACATTGAGGGTAAGAATCCAAATCAGTGTTTGTGTGAGAATCAGGGCCAGAGTCATGTTAAACGTCAGGAACACAGTCATAGACAGTACTGGGTGTGGGTCAGGGTCATATTCTATGTAAAGATAAGGGTCAACTTGAAGGTCAGAGTCAGGATAGGAGTTAAAGTGAGAGTCATTTGACATAATTAGGTCTGCATCATGTTTGGTGTCTGGGTAAGTCCTAGTAAGTCTGTCCTAGTAAGACAGAAAAGTCTGTCCTAGTAAGACAGAAAAACTAAAGGGACCCCTTGAAAAACTGTCTTTCTTTTTACTCCTTTTCCTGCTTTTATTCTTGCTAGGAACTACCCCCATCTTACACATGCCTTATAGAACAGATATTGTATGCACTCCTTGTAAAGGTCAAGGATTTAATGATTTCTTTGGAATCTTCCAGCATAATAGATAACATCTAAGGCATGACTGGGTGGGGTCATCATGAATGTTTTCCAAGACCCCTGACCTATCAAGACCCCTGACTCCAGGGCATAAATGACTTATGGGGAACACCTAAACACTGGCCTTTGTTCCTAGATTGCTAAAAAGATATATGCACCAAACCACCATCCTCATTAAAATCTCCAGACCCCAAGCAAAGATAAGACTCACAATTCTTTCATTTCTAAGTCTTCTAGACATATCTGTCCATATCTACACTTCCTATATACCTTTAATAAACTCTGCTTTCACTTCTTTTCAGTTTGCATTTGATTTCTATCCTGTACAAGACCAATGACCCTTTTGGCTGGTCCTAATGCCCCCACTCTGGGTCCTCAGATCCAGCCAGCCTGCATCACTAGGGTCAGTTTCAGCATGAGGGTAACCAAGTCAAATTTAGGGTTAGGGTGAGTGTGAAGATGAGGGTTAGGGTGAGGGTCAATGTAAAATTCAAGGTCAGGATAGTTGTCAAGTTCAGGGTCAGCCTCAGAGTGAGGGTCATATCAAGGATTAGGTAAGGTTGAAGGCAGGTTGAGGACTAGAGTCAGGGTAAGTGTGAGAATATCAGGCTTATGGTAGAAGTAAAAGCTAATTTATGACGACATGGAGGGAACTACAGGGTATTATGCTAAGTGAAACAAGTCAATCAGAGAAAGACAATTATCATATGATCTCACTGATATGAGGAATCTGAGAAACAAGATAGAGGATCATAGGGAAAGGGAGGGGAAAATGAAACAAGATGAAACCAGAGAGGGAGACAAACCATAAGAATCTTAATCTTAAGATTAAGAAACTTAAGAAACTTAATCTCGGGAAACAAACTGAGGGTTGCTGGAGGAGAAGGGGGTGGGAGGGATGGGGTGACTGGGTGATGGGCATTGGAGGGTATTTACTATGGGGAGTGCTGTGAATTGTGTAAAACTGAGGAATCACAGACCTGTACCCCTAAAACAAATAATATGTTATGTTTAAAATAAAAATAAAAATGTAAGCCTGCCTTGGGATGCCTGGATAGTTCAGTTGGTTAAGTAGCTTTCTTCGACTTGGATCATGATCCCAGGGTCCTGGGATCAAGAGCCACATTGGGCTCCCTACTCAGTGGGGAGACTGCTTCTCGCTCTGTTTGCTGCACCCACTGCTTGTGCCCTCTCTCTCTATATATCTGGCAAATAAATAAATAAATAAATCTTTAAAAAAAAAAAGATATTTTGTTACTTGCAGCTCCCAAGAGGAAGGGCATGGAATGTCACAGAGAGCCACATGGGGAAGCACTGGGGTTAGTCAGGAAACAGAGTGAAGGAAAATCATAGCTTTATTATGGTTTTCATGGAAAAGAATGGGTCAGAAAGGGTAAGCAAGTTAAGCATTGGCTAGTTTGAAATATTTCAGTGGGTTCTGAGGTATAAGGGCTGTCTCAGGTTATCTGATACCTGGCCCTGGGATGATTAAGGCAGAGGAATACCCGCCAAGAATCTAAGATCCCTTAGAAAACCCAGTGAAGAGCTTTACTACAAAGCTGTGATCACCAAGACAGCATGGTACTGACATAAAAACAGACACATAGACCAGTGGAACAGAGTAGAGAGCCAGATATGGCCAAATAATCTTTGACAAAGCAGGAAAAAATATACAGTGGAAAAAAGACAGTCTCTTCAATAAATGGTGCTGAGAAAATTGGACAGCTATGTGTAGAAGAATGAAACTCAACCATTCTCTTACACCATACACAAAGATAAACTCGAAATGGATAAAAGACCTCAACGTGAGACAGGAATCCATCAGAATCCTAGAGGAAAACATAGGCAGTAACCTCTTTGACATCAGCCACAGCAACTTCTTTCAAGATATGTCTCCAAAGGCAAAGGAAACAAAAGCAAAAATGAATTTTTGGGACTTCATCAAGATTGAAAGCTTCTGCACAGCAAAGTAAACAGTCAACAAAACAAAGAGGCGACCCACGGAATGGGAGAAGATATTTGCAAATGACAATACAGACAAAGGGCTGATATCCAGGATCTATAAAGAGCTCCTCAAACTCAACACACACAAAACAGATAATCATGGGGCACCTAAGTGACTCTGTGGGTTAAGCCTCTGCCTTTGGCTCAGATCATGATCTCAGGATCCTGGGATCCACTCCCACATCAGGCTCTCTGCTCCGCAGGGAGCCTGCTTCCGCCTCTCTCTCTGCCTGCCTCTCTGCCTACTTGTGAGCTCTGTCTGTCAAATAAATAAATAAAATCTTTAAAAAAAAAACAACACAGATAATCATGTCAAAAAATGGGCAGAAGATATGAACAGACACTTCTCCAATGAAGACATACAAATCACTAACAGACACGTGAAAAATTGTTCATCATCACTAGCCATCAGGGAGATTCAAATCAAAACCACATTGAGGGGCACCTGGGTGGCTCAGTGGGTTAAGGCCTCTGCTTTCAGCTCAAGTCATGATCCCAGGGTCCTGGGATCGAGCCCCACATCGGGCTCTCTGCTCCTCGGAGAGCCTGCTTCCTCCTCTCTCTCCCTGCCTGCCTCTCTTGCCTACTTGTGATCTGTCAGATGAATAAATAAAATCTTAAAAAAAAAAAACCAAACCACATTGAGATACCACCTGACACCAGTTAGAATAGCCAAAATTAACAAGACAGTAAACAACGTGTGTTGGAGAGGATGTGGTGAAAGGGGAACCCTCTTACCTTGTTGGTGGGAATGCAAGTTGGTATAGCCACATTGGAAAACAGTGTGGTGATTCCTTAAGAATTTCAAAATAGAGCTTCCCTATGACCCTGCAATTGCACTACTGGGTATTTACCCCAAAGATACAGATGTAGTGAAAAGAAGGACCATCTGTACTCCAATGTTCATAGCAGCAATGGCCACAGTCGCCAAACTGTGGAAAGAATCAAGATGCCCTTCAACAGATGCATGGATAAGGAAGATGTGGTCCATATATACTACAGAGTATTATGCCTCCATCAGAAAGGATGAATACCCAACTTTTGTATCAACATGGACGGGACTGGAAGGGATTATGCTGAGTGAAATAAGTCAAGCAGAGAGAGTCAATTATCATATAGTTTTGCTTATTTTTGGAGCATAAGAAATAACACGGAAAGACATGGGGAGATGGAGAGGAGAAGGCAGTTGGGGGAAATTGGAGGGGGAGACAAACCAAGAGAGACTATGGACTCTGAAAAACAATCTGAGGATTTTAGAGGGGTGGGTGGTGGGAGGTTGGGTGAGCCTGGTGGTTATTATGGAGAGCACGTATTGCATGGAGCACTGGGTGTGGTGCATAAACAATGAATTCTGGAACACTGAAAAGAAATTTAAAAAATTAATAAAAACTTAAAAAAAAAAAAGAAAACCTGGTGAAGGAGGTAGTTGGGAGGTATGGACTTTGGATTGGTAGGTTTGCATATGAAAGGCATGCTACAAGGTAAGTCATTTGCTATCTATAGGAGTTAGCTAGCCCAGGAAAGGGCAGTCTCTCCCAGGTCTGCAAAACTCCAATTCAAAGTATCATAAAGTACAGAAAATTGTAAAACATGATTAATACAAAGTGTTAGGGATGGCAAGAATTAGGTTCAGGGCCAGGTTCTTATGGTAATATTCAGATTGAAGGTCATGGTGAGGGCAAATGTCAGAGTATGTGTAGCACAAGGGCAAAAGTCAGGTTCAGAATAAGGTTCAAGGGACGCCTGGGTGGCTCAGTTGGTTAAGTGGCTGCCTTCGGCTCAGGTCATGATCCCGGCGTCCTGGGATCGAGTCCCACATCGGGCTCCTTGCTCAGCAGGGAGCCTGCTTCTCCCTCTGCCTCTGCCTGCCACTCTGTCTGCCTGTGCTCGCTTGCTCTCTCTGACAAATAAATAAAATTTAAAAAAAAAAAACAGAATAAGGTTCAAATAATCAGGGTCAGCATAGGTAAGGATAGAGGCCACATGTAGGTCAGGTTCAGGGTGAGAGTCAGAGTCAGAGTCAACGTCCCAGCCAGGGTAAAGGTCATGGTGAGTATAAAATTGGGAGTAAAGGTCAGGGTTAAAATCAAGGTGAGGGTAGATCAAGGACAAGTTAAGTATGAAGAGGATAATCAGACTGAGAGATCAGAGTAAGAGTCAGGGTCAGGGTGATGCTCAAGGTCCTGGTCTGGTTGAAGGTCACCTTGAAGCTTAAAAGTGAAGACAAGAATCAGATAGTACTTAGGTGAGGACCAAGTTTAAGATCCAGCATGATTGTTATGGTCAGAATCAAGGTGGAGTGATAATCAAGGTCAGGATGATAGTTATTGTCAGGGTCAGTGTGAGGTACAGTTTTAAGATCAGGGTGAAGATGAAAATTAGAATCAATGTCAGGATGAGCTTCAGGATCAGAATCAGGGTGATGATCACAATAAAGGTCAGCATTTTTATCATGGTAAGGGTATGGAAGAGTATGGGGGACAAAGTGAGTGTCGAGTAAAGTTTAGGGTAAGGAGGAGGGTCAGAAGCAGGATCAGGATCCGATTCTGATATATTGTCATTGTAAGGGTCAATGTGAGAGTCAGTGTCAGTGTCATGGTCAATGTGAGGGACTCCTATATAAGTATGGATGAGAATGTGAGTTGGTATCAGAGTGAGCACTGGGGTCCAATCATGGTGAGTATCAGTGTCAGAGATATGGTCACTGTCAGAGTCAGTGGATTCTGGGTGAAGTTAGTGTCAGAATTGAATTAGGGGAAGTGTCAGGTCAAGGTCAGGTTCATAATAAGGGTCAGAATGGTGTCAGGGTGAGAGTGAGGGTAAATGTTAGGTTTAAAGTATGAATAAAATGAAGCTAAAATTCATAGTTAGGATCAGAGTCAGGGTAATGGTCAACATGAATTGCCATATCTTGGTGAGGATGAGGTTAATGATCAGAGTCAGAGTTATATTCATGGACATAGTGAAGATCAGGGTCGTTTGTGTGTCAAGGTGAGGTTTTAGTTACGTTGACAGATTATGTGAAGTTCAGAATGCAAGATAAAGGTAAGTATGAGGGTGAGGATCATATTAGAGTCAGGTTCAGGAACATGGTAAGGTTTATAAACAGTTATTTCTAGAGTAAGGATCAAGGTATGATTCAGAGTATGATGTCAGGTTCATTGTCAGGAGAAAGGTCAGAATCAGGTAAGTTTAAGGGTGAAGATCAGTGTCAAGTTCAGGGTGAGGGCCAAAACAAATTGCTGGCTCATGTTCAAAGTAAGGGTCATGCTCAAGGTCAGGTTGAGAGTCACTGTGAGAATCAGAATGGTAGTTGGTGTCAGAGTGAAGATGAGAAGTCAGGAATATGAGGCAAATATTCAGAGTCATGCTCAGGATGAGAGTCGGGGTCAGTTTCAGCATTAGAATCAGGGTGCAGTGCCAACCAGGTCTGGGTGAGGAAGGGTGAATGTCAGGATCAGTCTGATGGTCTGGTTAAGGTCCAGCATAAGTTTCAGATTCAAGACTCTTTCATGGACATCATGAAGGTATGTGTAAGGGTCATTGTAGAGTCAGGGTGAGATCAGGGTCAGGGAGGTCATTGTCAAGTCAGGGTAAGTGGAGTGTGAACATCAGAGTCAGGGTCAAGTAAGGGTCAAGTGAGGTTAGATTCAGGGACAGGGTGGAGGGTCAAACTGAATGCTAGCATAGGGATAGCTTCAGAATCAGAATACAGATGAAATTGAAAGTAAAGGTGAAAGTGAGGGCCAGGGTAAACATGACCCAGAGCTTCTAAACAAGAATTAGGATCAGAGTCAGGGTGAGTGTCATGATCAGACGTAATGTAAGAGTGAGCATCAGAGTAAGGTTTGGGTATAGAATAGAGGTAGCGTCAGAACGAGAGTCAGAGTCAAGGTGACAGTGAGTATATACCTCAGGGTTAGAATCATGGTCATGATCAATATCTAGATCAAACTGAGGGTCATGGTGATGGTCATGATGATGAAAAATGTGATGGTCAAAGTCAGTATGAGCATCCAGTTAGGGTAAGAGAGACATAGAGGTTCAGTGTCAGTGTGAAATTCAGAGACATGGTGAAGGTTACAGGCGGATCAGCATCAGAGTATGGTGAGGATCATAAGAAAGTCACAAGCCCAGTCTTAGGTTGATTAGGTTGAATATCAAGTCAAATCAATAGATTAGGTTGAATATCAAGTCAATGTTATAGAGGCGCCTGGGTGGCTCAGTCATTAGGCACCTGCTCGGGTTAGGCATCTGGCTTGGGTTGTGATCCCAGGGTCCTGGGATTGAGCCCTGCATCAGGCTCCCTACTCAGCTGGAAGCGTGCTTCACCCTCTCCCACTTCCCCTGCTTGTGTTCCCTCTTTCACTGTGTCTCTCTCTGTCAAATAAGTAAATAAAAATAAAATCTTCAAATCAATGTTATAGTCACAGTGAGTTTGAGGAAGCAGTTCAGGGTCAAGGTGAGGATCAGAGTAATGTAGTGTATGAAGTGAGGGTCAGAATCTAAGTCACACACAGGGTCAGGCATGAGTCAAAGTAAGGTTTAGGGTCATGTGATTATGTGTGTCAGAGTAAAAGTCAACTTCAGAGTTAGTGCCTGGTCAGGATACCAATCCAGAGTCAGAGTAATCAGAATCAGGGTCAATATTAGGTTCAGGTCAAAGACTAAACTCAGTTTAAATTTTGGGGGATGGGGAGTATAGAGTCATTGTTGGGATCACATCAGGGTCAAGTCAGTTGAAAGTCATGGGCATGGAGAGGGGAAAGATGAGGTTCAAGGACAGAGTGAGGGTTAGATCCAGAGTTCAATTCAGGGTCAGGATCAAGATGGTCAGGTTGAGTACGAGTTTCAGAGTAATGATCAGCTTGGGGGTCAGTGTTAGGGGGAGTGTGAAGGTCTCAGAGTAAATTTGAATATCAGTATTGGCTTAGATTTAGATTGAAGGTGGAATAAAAGTCAGGTATATGGTGAAATTGAAGAAAATGGATCAGGCATACAGTGAAGTTGAAGATGAGGGTCTGAGACAGCTAAGCTTGAGGGTCAAAGTCAGTGTTTGGATGAGGGTCAGTATAAACATGATACTTGATGATAGGATCAGGCAGAGGATGAATGTCATGGTCAGGATTAATGAGTATAGGGATAAAGTGGGGTTGAGTCTATTTCATGTTCATTGTCAGGGTCTTGGTGAGAGGCAGGTTCAAGTAAGGGAGAGGATCAGGTCAAGGGACAGGGTCAGTGTCTGGGTGAAAGTCAACATCAGGAAAGTTTGATAGTTAAGGTCAGTGTCAGGGTCTTGGTGGTAGTAGTGTCAGGATCAGCTTCAGGATCAAAATCAACACATCAGTGTCAGGTTGATGATCAGGGTCAGGTGAAGATCAAGTTAAGTGTTGGGTTCAGAATCAAAGTCGGCATGAATGCCAAGGTCTGTGAAGGTCATGATCATGGTCACAGGGTCAGCAACATATTGAGAGTTTAGAGTCATGTCATGGTTAGGGTAAGGTCATTGTGAAGTTCAATTTCAGGGTACGTATTGCAGGGTAAGGATAAAAACAAGATCTAGGTTGAGAGTCAGGGTTAGAATCAGGGTGAAAATTAGGGTCAGGGAATTTCAGGGCTTATTTAGGCATCAGGATCAATGTGAGGGCAGGGTCTTGGGATCAAGAACAACATCCAACTCTCTGCTATATGGGGAGCCTGCTTCTCCCTCTCCCTCTGCCTGCTCTGCCTCCTTGTGCATGCTTTCTGTCTCTCAAATAAATAAATAAAGTCCTTTAAAAAAAGAAAAAATAAAATGAGAGAGGTGAGCATGAGGATCAGGGATATTTGGGAGAGTAAGGGTGTCTTTCATTGTCAGGACCAAGGTCAAGTAGGACTGGGAGTCAGGGTCAGGGTGAGGTTAAATGTAAAGTTAAAGTTCAAAGCCATCCCCTGGGTCAGGTGATATTAAAGGTGGGGTTAAAGTTCAGGCAGCCCTAGGATCAAGGTCAATGTTAGGGTTAGGATAAAAGCAGGATTATTGCCATAATATTTCATTCTTCTGTTTATAATCTTACTTTCACCATTAATTCACGTAATGCTGTCAAAGCAAAAGAAACATTATTTTTGTTGTTAATTTTGTTTCATTTTTCTACAGGAATAGTAATGGATTTGGGTACTCATTGGCCCAGTAATCTTAATTGTATTATTATGCACCATCAGATCCTGATAATTCACACCTCTGAAAAGCCATTCCAAATTTTATGCCTTAGATTTACAACCAGATGCTCAGGAGATAGGAATGCAAGAACATGCAATGCAGTTTTAACAGGTTCTGTCCTTAAAAAATAAAAAAAAAGCATTTGCAACTTCTAAATTTCAAGCTTATGGAATGACTGGAATAGAATTTAGATGTTGAATTACCCATTCCACCACAGCATACCTGATAATTGACCATCATCCTTTGAGAGTTTGAGAAATGGCTAGCTAGCAACCCCCACAGTTAGAGAGTTTCAAATTTATGGAAAATTTATCATCATTAATTGAGCCAAAATGGCTTCTGACCATTATTTTCATCTTCATACAGCAACAGAGTAAATCTAATGCTTCTTTCATATGGCTCCTCAGTATCTCTCCTCCACTGATGGACAGTAGTGCAGGTCTTTCTGCAAAGGTGATAGTATGACCACTGTCCCAACCCCAACAGATCAGGCCCTGGATCCCATTAACAGGCTGAAGTTTCCTGAGTGGGAAAGCCCTGGCCTCCATCTGGACTACCAACCTCACCTCAGAGGTGCTCACCACCTGATTCCCAGGACGCCTTCAACTCCCTTGATGGGTCCTGACATCTTTACACCCTAAGTTTGGAACGATGGCTGGGGGTACTGGGCTTGTTCCCTTTGGACCCTGTGATGTAGGAAGGACAATGTTAGGGTTCAAAGCTGACAGCAGAGAAAGAATTCTTGAGACATCTTTGGTGCAAAAAATGTGATTTTATTAAAGCACAGGGACAGGACCCATGGTCAGAAAGAGCTGCAATGGGGTCAGAAGTGGCCTATTATTTACTTTCAAGTTGGGAGGGGTGTGGGGATAGCACAAGTCTCTAAGGAATTTTGGAAGCACGGTTTCCAGAACCTTGACGGAGCTAGCTAATGTTGGGGAAAAGTCATTTATTACCAGCTAATAAAACCTCAGTCATGACACCCTTCAGATGTATATTGGTGGGCCATATGCTTGGAGGAAGACTGCCCACATGTATCTTCGGGGATTTAGAAATTTCTAAATTTCTAAACGGGAAATTTCTAAAGGAATTTTATATGTTAATGTAGACTTATAGGATGGGGGAAGGAGGGGATAGGGCTAGGATTGCCTTTTGCCCTTCTCAAAGTGTCAACATTGAGGCAGTTGAATGCCTAGGGCAATGCCACTCTCTCTGTTTTAAGAACTTGTCAATGGGCTGTAGGTAGTAAGGAAATTTAATAATTTTTCTTCTGCCTTTGTTTCCCACATCACCTGAACTAGACTAATGAGGCCCCCAAACCAAATCCAAAGTTGGAGGTAAGAGTGCACAGATCTGAAGGGAAGACTTGCTAAAGATTGGAATGAGAAAACAACCCCTCTCACCACCAAACCTTTCTGGCTGAAGAGAAAACAGGAAATGACAGGGAGTGCTCCTTGCTCTCCTCCTGCCAGCCCACCAGCGCGAGCTTTGGCCAGCCTCTGATTTGTGTGCCCAGCCCCCTAGCCTGGCTCTTCCTGCCCTTTCCCACCTCTATTCCTCCTCCCCTGCTCACTGGAGCTGGGCACCTCTGAGGCTCTTCACAATGAAGAGGTTTACAGGGTTTCGAGGCTAAAGAGAAAAGAAGTCTAAGTCAGGGAACAATGCGAAATGGTTGGGGCCTCAGAGGCAGGAAGGAATCTCTGCTTCTCAAACCTGAGAGCTGAGGCTGAGGATTATAGAGCCAAAGGTTTTCCTACCTGAAAAATAAGGGATGTATTGAATGGTTCCCAAGATTCTCTCCAACTCTAAATCACAACATGCTGTAGGAAGGTATTCTGTAGTATTAGAGCCATGAGTTCCTAGAACTTTGTTCAAGCGGGGCTAAGGGCAAGGAATTGGAAAATTGAGGTCAGTGACCTCTCGATTCCACCTAGTATAGGGTGAACAAGACTGGAAATCTTCAACAACTTTCCTCTAGACAAGAATTCCACATGACCACAATTTCTAGAGAGCTTTTTTATTTCCTTTCCTTCTTTTTTTTATGACTCCTCCCTGCAGCACTTTCTCTCTAGTCTCTGCCTGTCTGGCCTCTCCTTTAGACTATTTTGATACTGCCCAGTGGCTACTTAAGGCTGCTAACCTCTGCTCTAAAGAAATTAAACACCCGAGAGCATATCTAGGAAACAGAGCTAAAGGAAAAGGAACCAGCTGCCTCCACAAGTCAGGGACCAGCAACTGAAAAAGAACAGAAGAGCCAGGAAGACCAGCAAACCAATTTGGTCTTTATTGAGGTGTCAGGGTAGAGTAACACCATGAAGGAGCAGAGCCCAAGCACTTGAAGAACACAGAGGCAGGATTTAAGGGTTTCTTAGAGATGCAGGCCTGGGTATTTGGGCTAGGAGAAAGGCAGTGAGTGATTTAGGTGCTCAAAAGGACTTCAAGAATCCCCTATACTTGGTCAGGAAAGGGGCAGACAGAGTTTTTAGCTCTTGCTCAAGTTCCTGTAGAGCCCTCTCCTGCTCTTGCTGCTCCCCTACCATCTGCTTCCTGTAATAGTTGATGTAGAAGTTCACCCAGTCATCCACCATAGTCACCATGGCTTCTTCAGGTATAGGAGGATTAGGGAAGACCTGCAGAGTGAGGGGATAGCAAGGGAGAATGTGGTCACCAGTGTGATTCAGAAATAACTCACAAACTCCAACATCCTCCTTTCTCTGATTTCCATCAACTGCACCATTGCTCTCCCAGCTCTAAATTATTCTCCCTTCTCTCCCCTCACCCACCTGCCAAGAGTCTCTGCCTGTCCTTTGAGACGGTGCCTGGGCTTACCTGCTGATTCAGCAGAACATTAAATTCCTTCATTCCTGTAGAAATGAGATCCTTATTGGCCTGAAGAAGAGCCATCTGCCTAAGTTAGAGAAAGACAGAATTTAAGTATCCTTTTTCCTCGTTGTTGGCTATTTCCCCCCAATTCCCTCATTCCCCTTAAAGATCTCTGGTGCCTTGCAGGACCACCTCTCCAACACCTTTCAAATCATGCCCTGATCTGAGATCACATTTCTCCCAGGCTGGCTCACCTGCAGGTCCACCAGTGCTATGTATGTCTCACCCACACTTTCCAGAGTATGTAGGCGTACTGAACTAAATGTAGGCAAGGAGTCAAGTATCTGCCTAAGAGGGAAACGCCCTGCATCTAGGTCCTGAAGGAGGGTGATAAGTCAACCAGGGGATGAGATGGAGGGAGACGTTTCCCTGAAGTTAAAAGATAGAAAGGCCAAGAAAGACAGATAAGTGGGGAGACCCAGAAAACCAAACCCAGGACAGATCTTTGCCATCTACCCCACATGGCAGTATCCGTGCTCCAAAACTAAAATTCAGGCCAACATAACTAATATTAACTGACTCCCTGTTACACAGCAGACACTTCTTTTCATTTTAACTCCAGTATACTTAACATGCAGCCTTATAGTAGTTTCAGGTGTACAATGTAGGGATTCAACAATTCCATATGTCACCCTGTGCTCATCATGCCCCAGTGCATAATCCCCATCACCTGTTTCACACATCCCCCTACCCACTTTCCCTCTGGTAACCATCAGTTTGTTCTCAATAGTCAAGAGTCTGTTGGCTGGCCTCTCTCCCTCTCTTCTCTGTCTCTGTCTCTCTTTCCCTTGCTTGTTTGTTTTCTTTCCTAAATTCCTCATATGAGTGAAAGCATATAATATCTTTCTCTGACTGACTTATTTGCTTCATTCCATTTATATTCTCTAGCTCCATCCATGTTGCAAATGGCAAGATTTCATTCTCTTTTATGGCTGAGTAATATTCCATTATATTAATATAAATATATATATTTCCATGGCAATTATTCCCCAATTCATAGATGATATATTATAGCAGCTACATTAATCATTTGTGTCAGGCACTGTTTCAAGCATGTATTAAGGTATTTATCCTTATAAAGAATTCTATTGGGCAGAGACTAATAGAAGCCACATTTTGTGGCTGAGACACTTGTAAGATGTGGAAAACTGGACTCTACCAGGCTATGCCCCATAAGAAAGGAGACACATTTGGGACACCTAGATGGTTTAGTTGGTTGAGTGTCCAGCTCTTGGCTTCGGGTCATGTTCTTAGGGTTGTGAGATGAGTCCCCCATTGGGCTTCATACTCAGCAGGAAATCTGCTTAAGATTCTCTCCTTCTGAGTTGAGGGAAATTGGAGGGAGAGATGAGCCATGAGAGACTATGGACTCTGAAAAACAATCTGAGGGTTTTGAAGGGGCAGGGGGTGGGAAGTTAGGCCAGCCTGGTGGTGGATATTGTGGAGGGCACGCATTGCATGGAACACTCGGTGTGTTACATAAACAATGAATTCTAGTACACTGAAAAGTAATAAAAAATTTAAAAAATTTTTTAAATACAAAAAAAAAGATTCTCTCCCTCTGCCCCTCCCCCCACTCTCCCTCTCTTTCTCTCTCCAAAATAAATAAATAAATAAATAAATATTTTTTTAAAAAAGAATAGAAACACATTTTTCTTGTTCTCTACGATATCATCAGGTATTTAAATGAGCAGAAATACTTTTTTTTCTTTTTAAATATTTTCCTAATTGGAGGGGGAGATGAACCATGAGAAACTATGGACTCTGAAAAACAAGCTGAGGGTTTTGAAGGGGTGGGGGGTGGGAGGTTGGGGGAGCCAGGTGGTGGGTATTATGGAGGGCACGCATTGCATGGAGCACTGGGTGTGGTGTAAAACTATGAATTCTGTTACGCTGAAAAGAAATGAAATAAAAAATAAAAGAAAAGAAAGAAAAAAAATGAATTCTGTTATGCTGAAAATAAATAAATAAATAAATAAATATTTTCCTAATGTCCATTTTTAGTAGATGTTTTTCAAATTTTGAAATCACTAAATGCTAATTGAAATAAGTGATTTGAAACAATTGTTTCAAAACAATACAAAAATGTACACTGAAAAATTTGGTCATTTTTGTTTCCTCCTCCAACAAGGTAGCCAGCATTAAAGTTGTATTTATTTCCTGCCACATCTTTCTCCATTGAAAAACCAACATTCATAGGTACCTACATACTTATACAGGCTTTGTTGATTTTCTTTTTTGTTTATAACATGTTCTTAATTAACATACAACAAAGTTGATTTCCCTTTGTGTACATTCCTGAATTTTATTACATAGATTCATATAACCACTACCACAATTATGACACAGAATATTTCCATCACCCCTAAAAGCTCCTCTATGCTACCCCTTGTAATGACCCCCACTCCCATACCTAAACCTTGCCAACCACTGGTCTCTTCCATATCACAACAATTTAGTGTTTTTGAGGATGTCCTATAATGAAATTATACAGCATATAACTTTGAGAGTGGTTTCTTTCACTGAGAATAATGCCCTTAAAGTTCATGCAAGTTGTTGCAAGTAGCAGTAAGTTGTTCTTTTTCATTGCTGAGTATACATCACATACATACACTATAGTTTGTTTATTCACCCCCTGAAGGACATCTGGATTATTTGCAGTTTGGGGCAAGCATGAATAGAGCTTCTATAAACATTTGTGTACAGACTTTTGCATGAACATGCTTTCATTTATTTAGGGTAGAAAATATTTGTTACCACTAGGAGAAAAAATTGTAATATAACCTGACAAGGAACATGTATACAGAATTTATGGCAAACCCTCATAGATAATAAGACAATCTAGTCTTCTAAATTGCTGAAAGACTAATATAGACATTTCAAAAAGAAGATATACAAATAGCCAATAAGCATATGCAAAGACATTCAACATTATTATTTTTCAGGGAAATACAGATTAGAGCTACAGGGTGATACCACTACATGGCCACTACAATGACTAAAATTTTAAAAAGACAGATTAAATGTTGGTGAGTATATGGGATGAATAGAATTATGACACATTGCCAGTGAGACTGTAAAAGTGGGACTTCCAACCACTTTGGAAAACAACCTGGCAATTTTTTTATAAAGCTCAAAATACACTTACCACATGACCCTTCCATTTCACTCTTAGGTAGAGTCCTTGAGAAACGAACATACATGTCTACAAAAATACTTGCATGCAAATACAAATGTTCACATTATTATTCATAATAATAAAAAATTGGGAACAACCCAAATGTCCAATAACCACTGAATAGATATACAGATTGTGGTATATTCACTCAATTATATACTACTCAGCAGTAAAAAGGAACAGTCTAATGGTACTCATGACAACATGGATGAACCTCAGAATAATTAGGATGAGCAAAAGAAGTCAGACATACAATTAAGAGGAAGAAACAGGGGGGGAGACAAGATGGCGGGGAACTAAGAGGATGCTCTGGTTCAACCTGTCCCCTAAAGTGAGCTGATTACCTACCAAGGAACTCCGATCACTCATGAAATTTCTACTCGTCAGGATCTCTACGGGGGCAGAAGACGCCAGTGGGATGTCAGGATCTCTACAGGGGCAGAAGACGCCAGTGGGCAGGTAAAGCGGAGCGGGAACACCGGACAGGTATCAGAAGATAAACAAAAGGGGGAGGGAGCCACCAGAGGAGACGCATTGGGAAGTAATACCCCAATACGAGAGTCCCCTAAGACTGGGGACCAGCATTAACATGATAAAGACTGATAAAAAGCACTCAAAAAGAGAAAAGATCACAGGGTGAAATTGTGGGAATTGGAACTATTAGGGACAGGGGCTTAAGTCCCCCACGGAGGGCAGACACCCCTGGCGCTGAGCCAGAGAGAGTGCAGCGGAGAAACCAGGTCCTGGTCGCTGAGCTGCAAGGAGACCTCCTAAGGGCGCTTGGCGTGTGGCAGGGGCTGGGACCCTCCCGGAGCAGAAACAGACTTTTGCAGTCCTCACGCGTGTGCCGCGCCGAGCTAGCAGAGCCTGAGAGGCGCTCCACCCCCTCCCCTGAGAGAGGCACGCGGGCACCAGCGGGGGATCTTTAGGACCCAGAAAGACTGATCGCTCTCAGCTCCGGCCAGCAGGAAAATCTCTGTGTGCCTTCCCTGCTTGGAACCTCTCTGGGGGTCTGGAGCTGCCCAGACAGCTGCCGCTTGTGGTTTTGAGTACAAGCAGGACACACAGGTGTCCCCAGAGATCGCGGCTGGGAACCTGCTCTGCAGCACTCAGAGGGGAACGGACTGGGGCTTCTCTCTGGGAGGGAGGTCTGGGTGCAGTTTGCTTTCCTCTAAACCTCCAAGAACCATCCGGAGCTGCCAAGGGGG
>PISX010025635.1:9987-26320 GCA_004024625.1 Mellivora capensis | reverse complement strand
CATTCCCTCTGACCCTCCCCTCTTTTTCTAGTCATTTGTTGACATCACTCTTTATTGTGAAGTGAACCAACTCTCCTGGCACATGCTATTTTCCCAGAATGCACCAGGCCTAGAGTCGACTTATGCCTGACTTCTGACCACTTTACCTCAACTCAGTAGAAGGGAGCTGGTTACCCTGTCACAAGGGAACTGAGCCAGAATAGAGCTATGACCGCAGGCCTTGTGTTCCTGCCATTAACTCTCAGTCCTTTCCACTTTATGGTCGTGTTTCTGACGTCAACACCTCTGCAGGGTCTCCTTCTCGAGGAGCAGCTGACATACAAAATGCCTTACGGGGGAAGCAGATGCTGTTGCACCTGGGACATGTGGTCCATAAAGAGGGAAGTCGGATATGGAAGGCCATTATTCCAGGGCTCATGAGAGCACTTCCCTCCCCTCCGAGCACAGGACAAGTCCAGAAAGCAGGAACCGCTTGGGTTCTGCGCAAGGAGCAGTGTGCTGGCAGCCAGCCTTAGTAAACCCTGGGAAGAGCCATCTTTTTGGAAGCCCTTCTCTAGAGGCAAGGTTTTCATTTTCACAGTGTGTGCATCAAGACAGTGACTGAGCTCAATTTTTGCGTGAATGAATATGGATTAAATGAGCCCTTTCATGATCTGCTGGCTCTTCCAACTGGGGCATTCCTATAGAATTCCTTAAATACACAAAGCCAGAGAAGTGGGATTTGTGAAGCAAACCGAGGTCACCATGCGATACTCTAAAAGGAGAAACAGGCTGGAGGTTTGGCAGGATTCAGATCAGGTCCTATTAAGGAATTTGGACTGTATCCTGGACAAGTTTTGCAGAATTAATTTTTTATTAAAAAATCACTGACAGGGTTGTGGCTGGTGAGTCAGAGGCGCCTAAGACAGAGGAGCAAGGGCACCAGGAACCGAACAGCACTTGTGTTCGTGGAGGTTGGCTGAGAACTCGGAGGACATCAGCGCAGACACTGCGCACGTATTCATTCATGCAGTCGTCACAACGGCCCGTGAGGAAAGGCCACTTGAGTCTGTGCTTTGTAGATGAGCACAGTGTCATGAAGTACCTGAATCTGTAGAGCGAGAACCTCAGCACAGTGACCCGTGAGCACCGAGCCTCGCTCACGTGCAGCCAGTCAGAGCGACACACACACACGTATTCGCAAGAATCTTACTGGAATGAGATTCTCTGTGGTATGGCACTAGGATAGTGTGGGCGGCAGTGAATGCCTTCTGTGATTCATTATTAAAGGAACTAAATTTAACTATAATAAAGTTGTTGTCCCACAGCACGGAACACACATATACTGCCATCATCACCATCAACTCCACCATCACCACCACCATCACCATCACCATCATCACCATCACCATCATCATCACCATCATCACCATCATCACCACCATCACCACCATCACCACCATCACCACCATCACCACCATCACCATCATCACCACCATCACCATCATCACCACCATCACCATCATCACCACCATCACCATCATCACCATCATCACCATCATCACCATCACCATATCACCATCATCCCACCAAACCACCATCACCATCACCACCATCACCACCATCTCCATCACCACCATCTCCACCATCACCACCATCACCTCCATCATCACTATAACATCACCATCACCTCCATCATCATCACCAACACCACCATGATCACCACCATCACCAGTACCATCACCATCACCATCTCCATCATCATCTCCACCATCTCCATCATCACCATCACCACCACCATCATCACCGTCATCATTATCACCACCGTCGTCATCATCGTCATTGTCGCCGCCATCACCATCATGAACACCATCATCAGCACCATCACTATCACCACCGCCACCACTCCTACAAACACCAATTTTATGTCCGATGTGAATGAAGCTCAGTTTACCAAAATCAGTGCAAATGATTTGAACTTTCCCCCCAGTCCTCCCACTTTGCTTCACTGGGGCTCCTGTGTAGGGTTTGCTGCTAGAGATAGCAAGATACCTGGGACTCCCAGGCCACCTAGACACCTAGGTGTCCTTGCATGAGCTGGGATCTAGCCCTAGCTCTGGCTTATTTGGAAGGATGGTCTTGGAGGGCCATAGACCAGAAGACTCACCTTTCCTCATCCCATTCGGGTTCCACCCAGCAGAGGTTACTGGATGCACAATCCAGGCTCTGCTCTGAGGTGAGGACCTTGAGATCCAGAGAGGTCAGGTGACTTGTGCAAGGTCACACAGCTAGTGTGGGGTGCCCCGAGCTTGAATCAGAGTCCTGCTCTCGTCTGTGTTATCGAGCTTCTAGTTTCCTTTCATCATGGCATTTGTGATTGTGGTTATACTTTTCCTGCTCTTTCTTCTTTACCTCTTAAAAGTAAATGGCGCAGACTCAATGCATAGGAAGCAATGAGCTGGCCCTAAGTTTGCTACTTGGTTTCATGTGCTCCCTCCCAGGAAGCTTCCTTTCCCTTGGCGTGTCGAGGGAGTACATCTAGCAAGGGCGGGCCGAAAGCTGAGCCCTCAGTGGCCGCGGCCCCGGGGCAGGTGATTGTGACCCGCATGACAACCCCTCCCTCCCCACAAGGTGCAGCGGCCCACCCGCTGCAGCTCCTTGGTCGGGGATGCCAGCTCACGGGCACAGGGAATGCAGACAGACAAGCTCTGGGTTTTCTCAGCACAGAAGGCCAGCAGGCCTCTGAGCAGCGAGTGAGTTCTGTGTTTACATGTGTAATAGCCTGGCCAGGCCCTCTTGGATGCTGGAGTGAAGACATCGCTCTGGCGTTCATAGTCTGTGGGCTTTGTTGAGACAAGAGCTCCTCACTGAGAACAGTAAAAATTAACAGTCTGTGATTTCGGTCATTGGAGAAATCACCCAACTGCCGACCAGAGATGAGATTTGAGCACAGGAGAGGAAGCTCGTCGCAGCCCAGAGTCGCACTGCTCGCGCTGCTCAGGGACAGAAGTCGAGTTCCAGAAGGAAAACATCTTCAAGCGTAAGTGAGACGAGCCGGGTCGGTCAGCGCAGGCCTGCCTTGTCTCACCGGGGCTCGGAGGCTGGTGCCGGGCCGGCCACGACCGCCCTGGCTGTGGAGGCCGCTGCCATGTGGGGCTCCATGATTGGCCCAGGTCGGGATTCTGGGGTCCTGAGATTGAGTCCCGCATCAGGCTCCCTGCTCAGGAGGGAGCCGGCTTCTCCCTCTGCTGCTCCCCCTGCTTGTGCTCTCTCTCCCTGTCAAATAAAGAAAAAAAATATTTAAAAAAAATTGGAATTCTTATTTTGCCTCTGCTTTTCCGTCTTCAGAAAGAATCGGCCATGTGTGGGAGATTTCCGCACCGCTCGGGTTACTCGAAGTGGCCCAGGGAAGTCTGGGACACAGCTGCATTTTTATGTACATTCTGTTAAGAACCAGAATAGACACATTTTATAGAGCTTGGCCGTAACCTTTGCACAAATGTGCCTGTGGCACTTGGGTTTCGTCTTTGTTGGCTGCAACTTTCTACGCCAGTCTGCACCGTTCGGGGCCATAAAAGGCAATGGTCCCTACTCTCTAATTATCGCCCATGAAGAAGGGCTATGGGTCAGTCATTCTAAAACTAAACATTAGCCTTTACTGGTGTCTGGTTAGCACTCACATAGCCACCGACCTCGTTCTGTTACCTACACATGTGTCTCTCGGCTATCGTGGGCAGTTCCCCAGGGAGGGCTCCAGGCCAAATCAGCGTCCTTACTGGGATTTGTAGTAATGGCTGAAGGAAACCTTTGGCTACACCTGCTCACAGACCCTTTCAGGCTGGAAACACAGCCCTAGAGACTCAGGATCTCGATCCCCCAGTTCTGTGTGCTTGGGTGGGCCCCAGACAGCCTTTGGAGAACCTTGGCTGGCCACCTCTGTGAGTGAAGGACATTCTTCTACCCAGTGTGTTATGGTTAGACTCCTAATTGATGTGATTCCCAAAGCAAACAGTTCCTCATTTACCAACTTCAGAGAAGAGATGCATTCCAGGCCCCCGCGTTGGGAGGTGAACCATATTTATCAAAATCTGAGAAGACACAGCAAATATGCAGGAGAGAAATAGACACTGATCTTCATCTTTTTGCCCGGGAGCTTTGGGCAAGCAGTGAGGTGAGTGTATGAGCAGTGTCCTCTAGTAGGATCAGTGGGATTTGGGGCTGCAGGTGCAGGGGCCACGCCCTGCGGAAGCCGTGTCATTGGTCAGGACATGGGCAGGACTGCGGCCAACCTCACGGCACAGCTCACATGTTCGCCATAGGACAGGTTTCTCTTTGGGTTCGGTATCAGCAAGTGGCATTTTCTCTCCGTAGCGTCTGAGTGAGGTGGACCTTTTGGTGGACCTTCCCTCTTCATGCCGGCTCTGGACTCCAATGCGTGGCTGCATCCACACCAGATGTGACTTCTGTGTATTAACTTGACTCTCGTTCCCACCAGCCTCCCGTAGCTTTCCGTTTTCTCTGTCCTGATGCCTCATTCATTTGAACTTGGCTGGTGCTGCCATACGGGGGGTGTACCCAGGCAGGCTGAGCGAGGCTCCCCGGGCCGGCAGTGGGCACAGGTGCGCCCAGACACCTTCGCTCCAAGTCATGTCCATCAGCAAGGCCCTGCCAAGAGCTCCCGCCTCCATCTGCCAACTTTCTTACATTTTAAAAGAGTAAAGATGGGCGGGTACAGAAGGAGACTGCCGGGAAGTCCTGGGAACGACAGCTTCCCCGATGCGGCCAGCTGTGTTGCGATCCGTGGTCAGAGTGTTGAGGAGGGAGACGCGTGTCTTACTGCGAAGCCCGGGATCGGCTGATGCTGGTCGTCATTCAGTGTGATTGGACCTGAGGAAGGAGTTGGGTTAATGTGGATTCCGCCCCAGCTGATGGGTGTGCCTGTTGCCGTGAGGGTTCACAGGGGGCTCTGGCTCGAGGGCTGTGGTCCTTGTCTGCGGGGCCGGCAGCGGGGGGCATCCAGGGGACGCCACCCTGTGTGCAGGTGTGGCTGTGACCACCACCTCCCCCCCACCCCGGGGCCTCCTGGGCAGCCACGAGGGGAGGGTGCAGGTGGCTTGTTCAACCTCCAGCACCGTTGTATTGGGAAAACAAAGTGCCTACAAAAGTTCTTAGAAACAGAATAAAATCCAGTTATCCTCTGGGGAGAACAGTTCGCCATTCTGTGGCTGCCTCCCAAATGAAAATATTGGATTGTAGGAAACAGTTCTGCCTTAAAGCACAAATAAACATTGGGACGCCGAGTGGAAGCACCCCGTTCCAGAACGAAGCTGGTCCTGCTTCTGCACGCTGCCACAGTTCATGGCTGATGCGGGCCAGCCGGCGGAAATTGCAGGGACACAATATGCACTTGCAGTTTCAATATTAAGAAATGACTTGAGTGTGTAATTCAGAGGAACAGCGTTAAGTCTGAAAATGTGAAACCCGTGGCGTGGATCTGATGTAAGTTATCCTTGAACCGTAATCCTTTCTGTAGGCCCTCATCTCCTCACCATGTTTGTTCATCTGCTCGGGCTTCCAGAAGGTTCTCCGACAGATCTGCAAGCTTCAAGCTGGATAGGCAGTGGGATCCCGCTGACTGATGATGTCCGTCCTCTGTAAACGCCCGCTGAACTCTCACCCCAGGCCTCTGGCCGCGCTGTCCTTCGTGGCCTGCCCGCCTGGACGGTGCCCCTCCAGGCCCCCCAAGGGCTTTCAGACCACTGGGAGGGGCCGAGCACTAGCATCCCAACCTGGTGCAGTGGGGGTCCTGGGGGAAGTGGGCCCATCGCTGAGGGGCAGGTTGCTGGGGCCCAGGGAGCAGAGTCCCCGAAGGTCTCCTCCCTCAGCCTTGGTGAGGGGGCGGGGGCGGCTGTGTCTGCACCATCTTTCCTGGGACCAGGCAATTGGGCTGGCAGGTGCTGAGGGCATAGCCCGCGACCTTGCTCGTGCTCCAGACTCCGGAAGTCAGGGCGCAGAGGCACCCCTATTCTCGGGCACCTTCTCACTGCCTCCTCTCCATTTCTCCTGTCTGAGAGCCGAGACGGGGCGCCTGGTGATGGCTCCCCCGGGGCTCCGCTCGTCAGAGGGCCCGTGCCAGGGTCCTCATGGGTGTCCGTGCCTGGACTCGCGGAAGCCGGTTAGATGATGTCTGTGGCCTGGGCGACTGTGACGCCGCGGGCCTACGATGCGCAAGTCATCAGCTGGTGTCCAGAAGCGGGGCCCGCTGCGGCCGTCACCGTTTGTCTGCCAGACTCTGGTGCTGCAGCTCCGGGACCCCGAGAGTCCTCAGGAAGCCGAGGCGATTGCTCAGCCCTTCTGGTGAGCGGATGCTCCGCTCCCTGGGCCACTCCCTGTGTGCGCAGGGCTGGGGCTGGGCAGGGGTTGCGTCAGGCGGGAGCTGCTTTCCTGCGTTCCGCCGCTTCAGGTGGTGCTTTCCGGATCCCTCCTGAAGTGCGGGTATTTCCCGCATCCGTGATGCTGGCCTGCGCAGCAATGACCCCCTTTCAAAGCGCAGTCGTTTGCTCGAAGCCAGCCGGTGACTCGGTGGCAGTGGGCTTTGGGAAGCAGGGCGTGCCGTGAGTCCGTGCCCCTCCTGCCGTGTCCGCACAGAAACCTCGTCGCTCGGGGTCCTCGGGCTCCGGCATCTGGACAGGCTTCATGTCAGTGGACTGTGCTCTTCATGTCCAGCGCAGCCTGTTTCCTCCAAGAGCCCCTCCTGGTCAGAGGCATGTAGGGTAGAAAGAATCCAAACCCACGTAGCTTGATTTTTCAAGCACCAAACCGTCCTTGTGAGACTGCCCTGTGCACCGGGAAGGCCGGGAGCACTGGGCGCCCAGCTTGGTCCCGCTAGGTAGGTGGCGGCTGTGGGCATCAGGAGTTTAGGGCAGAGAGGTCACGTCCGGCGAACGAGGCAGCAAGCGTTCCTGGGGAAGAGCCGCGTTGAGCGACTTCGTTAAAAATGGAAAGAGCTGAGCCGGGCGGTGAGCGCACCGTGTTCGGGGAGCGGCGTGAACCCTTTGGCCAGTGAAGCACAAGTAGAAATTGGGGTTCATGGTGGATCCGCCTTAGACTGTGTCTAGGAGGAGCTTGTGTTCAGGGAAGACACAAACTGTACAGTTTCCTTGTTTTTGTTTCCATATCGCATTGTACCATTAGATCTTTTTCCTTCGGACGACAGGATTCCAGGGACTGCAGCGGGGTGGGTGGCGCTGAGGATGGCCGACCCGAGGGCAGAGCTGCTCTCTGACCGCGACCCACAGGGCTTCGCGCCGCAAACGCGGAGATAGAGATCGGTGTGCGTCGTGACGATCGTGAATGAACACCACCTCCTCTCGCATCTCTGGACGGATGCTTCCTAAATACGGCTTGAAATAATCGTTCCAGAACCTTTGAACATCGTCGTCAGAATCCCTGAGCGGATCGGAGGCCTCGGGGCCACTGTTGGTGAACGGTTGGTTGAGTTGGTCAACAGTGACTCAACTCGGGCTCACGAGGAGTGACATCCTGCGCGAGCAGCGCGTCCCAAAGGCGGTGCTCCCTTCACTGGATCAGCTCCTAGAAGCCGCCTCCGCCGTCTGCCCAGCCTTGCCTCTGTGTACTTCCATGTCTGGTACCGGAACACACGTGTCTGTCTTCATTCGTGCCGTTGCAGAGGTTTTTGGAAGATGAGAAACTGAAGGCAGGGTCCGGGCCTCCCCCACCGAGCTCACTAGACACTGACTCTGTGAGCCCTGACCCCACGTGACAAGTCCCTGACCTCTGTCACCTGAGCAGCGGTCACCTTATCATTGTTGGAAATGAGGAAAAGTGGCCCCACGTGAAGCCTGGAGGGGCCGCTCCTTCAGTCCCAGCTTCCCCTTGGAGCAGAGGCCGCCCCGAGCCCCAAGGGACTCTCTCTCTGAGCACGCTGGTGAGCAGGCCTGTCCATTTCCCGCCGCTCACTGGAGAACCTACGTCGGAATGGCGTCATTTGCCATCTTTGGAGAGTTTTCCCTTGTGCATCTGTTCTCTGTGGGAATCAGAGGGTGTAGTGAGGTGGGAGACGGGCTCTGGGACACTTGCTGGGTTCAGATAATCACTTGGACGTTGAGGAATGCGTACATAGGAAATCTTTTGATATCTGAAAGCTTCAGAAACCGTATTGCACAGGCCCTAGAGGGTTTGATCTGTGTCTTCATTTCTGGGGGCAAACTGCACATCTCAGAAATGAGGGGAAGGCGAACCCCAGAGGCAGGTCCTTGGTTGAGCAGTCTGTGCCCCGGTGCTCTGAGGAGGTCACAGATGTAGACACAGGGCCCTTGTCCCATGGGCTTGGGCTCTGTTAAGGGAAAAACCAAATGTGATAGATTCAGTTATAGCTTAAGAATTGCCCCAGACAGCAGGAAGGCCCTGCCACTCGCGTGTAAGTTGGGGGGGGGGTGAGTCCTCTCCAGGACGGCAGTGTGACCCCCCACAGGAGGCGGACAGAGGGTGGACGGGCGAAGCCAGCAGCCTGGGCCACGGGGCAAGAGTGTGTTCTGGGATCAGTGATGCCCACGAGTCGGGCCGGGGGGATCTTCTGTATGGGGAGGGGCAGCGGTTCCGGCGGGAGGTCTGCGGGCGGCAGGGGGTCTGGAGCCTGGCCCTGGCCGGCCGGTGCTGCCGAGGCCTATTGCTCCTTTGGCGCCAGGAAGGAGGGCGCCGCCCCGCATCTCAGGGCTCTGTGGGGTTCGCAGAGAGCACGTCTGTCCCTTGGCTCAGCGCGGGCTCGGGGCATGGGGCCACCACGCCTCATGTGTGGACGGTGATGTTGCGGGCAGCTGGATGGCCACGGAGACAGGGACGTTCTCAGCAGGTGTCAGCAGAGCTCCCTGAGCGCCACCCCTGCGCTCGTCCTGGAAGTGGGGCGGCTTCCCGAGGCTCCGGGCCTGAGTGCAGGGAGCGTCCCCCGCGTGGCCTGTCAGAGCCGCACCGTCTCGGGCTGTGCTCTGCCCTCCTGGAGTCCCGGGCCAACGGGTGGCCTCACCTCTGGTTTCTCTCACCTCTTTAAAACGTGTGCGTGGCTCTCAGCGGGCTTCCGAGCAGCACTCGAATGTGACTTTATTGTGGTGTTACAGAATGGGCTCTCTGCTGCATTTGGTGGGCGGGAGCCATGGCTCTCCACTTGCAGAGGTCCCTGTGGCCATGCAACCCCTTCCTCGGGGGCTTGGCACTGAGGACCCTGCTGTCCCCAGAGCCGATACACCCGCCCCCAGGGAGACAGCCCGTGGAAGGCGGGGGCTGCCCACCCCGCCTCAGTGGCAACTCCTTGAGCCCCTTTATCCTCAGAGCCGTGGCCCCCCAGAGTCCAGGGGGTGGTCAGAAACCTCCTGGAATCATTCAGGCGATCCATGACGTGAACCCCGTGCAGAGACCTACCGTCCCGCGGGGAGAGCTGCGCGTGGCGAGCGTGGCACTGACGCCGGGTCCCACCAGGAGCAGGCCCTTGTGTCCCTGCACACCAGGACAGCAGGGCTGTGGGGAGCTCCGCTGGCCGTGACCTCTGCTCCCGGGTCAGTAACTAGCCTGGCAGCTTCAGCGCCCGTGTCTGGGTGGGATTCCAGGACGCAGGGACAGTCACTCAGGAGCCGAAGAGCACTGTGAGGGTCCCAAGCAGAATGGGAAGCAAGGTCCGGGAGCACCCGCTCCCCACATTGGCGGCAGGACTCGAGGGATGGACTCGGGCTGCCGGCGGGCTGATTTGGGACCCCCGCCTGCCCCTGACACGGCCGCACCCCAGGAAGCCGTGAGAAGGGCAGAGTCGGGGCTGCACCTGCCCTCACCCTCACACGGCCCGGCTCGCGCGTCGTAGGCATCACAGGCCGCAGGAGTCCTCCGCCGCCGGGCGCTCTGTTAATTGGTCAGTGACTCCGGGCACGGCCGTGGGGGCTGTACCGGGTAGTTCAGAGCACGTCGGACACGGGGGGCTTATTTTTTATGACAGTGAAGGGGGGATTTGCCCAGGTTCGCAGCTGAAAATGTTTCGGTGGTCTTCCTGTTCCCAAGCCTCGAGTCCTTCTTAAATGACGCATAACGCTGTAGAGCGAAGTATTGGAAGGAGAAAGAAACGAGCCAGCCGTCTGAGAGGACGTTTTCTCTGTAAGGATGGAGCCTTCATTCCGTCTGTCAGGACGGCGGGGAGCAGGGAGCTGCGCCTCGACACCGGACAGCGTCGTTCCGGGGCGTGAGTTTGTCCCGTCGCCGAGCCTGGAGCGGGCAGCTCGCTGCTTCCCGCCAGCCCCAGACGGGGAGGACGCTGTCAGACGGGGGACAGAGGAGGCCCATCCCACACCCTGGGTCACCCCCTCCTGGCCCAGTCTCTGCCTGGTTGTGGAGCCTCAGGAGGACACGTCCCTCTTCACCCAGAGGGAGTTGGGTTTGATGGCGCTGCCCGGTCGCAGGGACTCTCTCTAAACGTGGCTTGTGGCCGGGTCGCAGGGACTCTCTCTAAACGTGGCTTGTGGCGTGTGAGCTCCCCCCGGGGCTGCCGTGTCGTTACCTCTGGGTGTGGAGCGGTTGCTGCAGACCTCAAGCCCTTTCTGATTCACAGCTACGTTTATGGCGACGAGCGTGGCTTAGCTCCTAGAGGAAGGTGACGTTATCCCTAGAAATATTTCAGAAACAGCCTTAGAAATGCCGGCCAGTGTGTGCGATCGTTCGTGGAGGGCATCACAGCGAGTGAAGTCGGATTCAAAACCAGGAAGCGATGCTTATGCCCACGGCCGAGTGTCAACTGCGTTTCCTGTGGATGCGCAGGACGCTTGGTCGCAAAGGACCACGACTTCGGAAGGCATCGAGCCACGGGCGTGTGGCCGGAGTTCATTCTGGCTGGACCTTGGCTCCACGTTGGTTCTGGGCATCTCTTCCTCAGTTGCCTTATCTCTAAAGACGTGCTCTTTCCCACTGAGGTTTTGTCACTGGGCCTAAGGGGCTTGTTGTGTGATGACAGATCATGGGCCCAAGAGGGTGAGAATGGCTTCCTGACGTCCGTAGGGATTTGAAGGCTTTGAGAGTAAACATTAGACAGTTACTTATCTTGGTGGTCTTAAAAACACTCTGCCTAAAACACGCTGTTGTCAGTGTGGGAACATCAACAAAGTTGTGGTCAGGAGAAGATTCAGCTGGAACTAGGTGTTTTGTTCCGAGTGACACTGAGAGAGAGAATAGTGTGGCTTCAACCAGGAAAGCCTGCAAAGGACAGTGAAGGTAATCCTAATACTTGGTGAAAATATGTACCAGACATCGGAGCGTTGGGACTTGTCCTGTCGAGCAGGCAGGCGGCGGGACCGTCCCCTGGAGGGAAGACAGTGGAACTCTGTGCTTCTTACTCCAGCCACCAAGAGCCCCCGTGTGTGCTCGCCCACACTTGGTTTTATGCGCTCCTTGAGGGTACAGACCGCACTTGGCCCCGAATATGCGGTTAGCAGAGTGAGTGAGTGAATGGGGACAGGCTCTGCTGTCCTCCAGAGATGTAGGACGGTTTGGGCAGCAAACACTTGTCTTTAAGATAGATATTCATAATTAACTGACCGACGACTCCAAATTCCCAGCTCACGTTGCAGACTCAGACCTAACCACGAGGGAATTAAAGTCAAAGACCAAGAATTTATGTGAAGTGACAGGCTGGGGACCCTCAGGGCCCCCACAGCCCCGACCTTTAATGTGAGGATGGGAAGGGCCCCTTGCGGGCGCTGGCTCTGTCCGCATCTTCGCGGGAGTAATTCCAGAGCCCCGCGGGCCCTCGATTCCAGTCCAACGCTGATTTCTGACATGTGTTATAGGTCACCAGTCGGCGCCCAGTCACAAGTCTGTGGACCTCTCTGTTTAGATTAATGAAAAGATGTTGAAAGTAAGGAAATATGAAAATAAATATATAAAATGTGTAAACAGAAAAGATGGGAAAACTGGAGTTAGTACACGAGAATTGAGATTTTGTTTTTATCTTAAGACTGGAAAGTTTCCTGCTTTTTCCTGAAGGCTTTTACGTGCCACTGGGCCCTCCCTGGTAATCTCCAGTGTGGGCTCTAGAAACCGAGTCGGCGTGGGCCTCACAAAAGGCTCAATGAGGACGTGTTCCTTGGGGGCGGGGACCCCACCCTCTGATGCCCTCATCTCGTCCCCTCGCAGGTGCGCTCAGACCTGAGTTTGGAGCGTTACTTCCTTCTGTGGCCACAGGGCAGGGGCCTGAGCCCCCCCCTCACCCCAGGTGGGCTTCAAGGAGTGAACCCACGCCCGTGCTTGCCGAGGACGTTCTGTGTGTACTTGCTGCATTGGGGCTGGGACCCCCCAGAGGGCTCCGTCCTCCCCGATTCTCCTCGAGCTTGTCCCTGGAGGCCTCCATGGTCCCATGCCAGGGTCCGTCTCGGGAAGCCCGTCCCTGGGCCACAGGATCAGATATCTTAAGTCAGACCATGTCCTACAGATCCCCCAGCTTCTTCTTGGGGCACCCGGCACCCCCAAGTTTTAGGGGATCTGCTCCCGTCCTACTGCGCTCTGGGCCACTGGCTCCTGCAGAGACCTGGGGGGTGGCTGTGAGTGGGGACAGGCAGGTTTTGTCATTGGCGCCGTGCCGGGGGTCAGGGCGTCTCTGCTCTTAGGTCTTCTCCGTGTCTCGGGTGGTCTTACATCCGCTGCACCGCGGTTCGGCCACCCTAGACCACCCACTTCTCTCTGCCGGATTCTGTGTTGTCAACAGCGAGAATCAAAGCAGCTTTATTTCTCGCTTTTATAAGCGTCACCTGCATCCCCTCCCCGGCACGCGCCACGCAGACCTGCAACCAGGCAGCCGAAGCTTTACAGGTGCTTGAAGGCAGACCGGCTGGGGTCCCCCCCAACACCCAC
This sequence comes from Mellivora capensis, assembly GCA_004024625.1. Taxonomy (NCBI): domain Eukaryota; kingdom Metazoa; phylum Chordata; class Mammalia; order Carnivora; family Mustelidae; genus Mellivora; species Mellivora capensis. The sequence continues at coordinate 13,444 of PISX010025635.1, read as the reverse complement.
CACCCCACAAGGCCATTTGCCCTGAAACACAGGACCCGGTCTGCTGGCCTGGCCCCCGTCCCACTTCTGTGGCCCGGGAGCCCACGTGGCCACCTGTTGGGCAGTGATAAGCCCGAGGGTCAGGGTTGGCCGACACGGGTCCAAAAATACGGGTCTCTCCACATGATGCTTTCCCCTGACGGAAGTCTGAGGACACAGCCGTCACTCGCCGCTCGGCGGCCATCCCAGCGTGTCAGTGACGGGAAGGGAGGGGCCTCTGGCTTTGACTCACAGAGCGGTTTTATGTGTGATCGTGGGAGAAGTCCCGAAGTGCACTGATGTCTGTTTGAGGAAAAAAGAAACTAACTTCTAGACAAAAAGCTTCTGTTTTTAAAAATAAGGATGTTTCATGGAAAGTGAGGAACATGTTTATCTTGAAAGACCGCCGGATGATCGTAAGGACCCAGTCTCCACCAGGCTCCCGAGAGCCCGCGGCGCGCGGGGTGGGCTGCTTGAGCCCGTCCGCAGCCTGGGTGCGCGGCCGCGGCGGAGACCAGGGGCGGGGCCGTCGACACGCAAACGTCTGCCCTGCAGCTCCAGACCGGGATTAGGACTCAAGTGCTTTCCCGGAAGTCTAATCGGTCCCCAAGGGTTTTCCTTGGGTTCTGCAGATTAATGGGATCGACAGCATCTTCTGGCTAAGCTGCTGGCTCGGTTTTGCCACAGGTTTGTAACTAAATTGACGTCGTAATTTCTCCTGCAGCTTTGGAAGGGCAGCGTGGTTTCCTCTGTCCCTGCACATGTGTCTCCGGGCCCTGTGAGCGTCTGCCCGAGACAGCAGCCGACACTCACGGTCCCCGAGCTCCTGGGGGCCCCCCATGCGTGGTGCCTCCGGTCCGAGGCTTCCGAGGGCCAGTCCGCACTCGGCTGGAGAGCACAGTGTGTGGACGGCAGACCTGCATGGACAGTGCTGCGTTCCCGCCGAGCCTGCGGCCTGTGGTTTTAACAACACGAGCTGTGGGGGGCCGTGGAGCCGCTCTGGGGCAGCCGCGCAGGGAGAGGAGGAGGCGACTCGTGGCTGAGGGTCCTGATGGTTGTGGGGCATCTGTCCTGTCGGCACGTGGCCCCACGAGGGCCCAGGGGCCCGGGGCACACGCAGGTCTGTAGGCTCCCAAGATGGCCTGTCTGCAGCCTGAGGAGCGGCCGGGGGCGCAGAGACGGGGGATGTGGGAGAAGCCGCGAGGCTTGGGGGCGGCCCCCTTCTGCCCTAGGCCTGTCACTGCTTCCATCTGGTTTTGAGGCTGCGGCCTGTCTCAGTGACGTTTCCATTCCTGTATTTCCGTCACTTCCGCGTGGTGAAAACTCCCTCAAAGGGTTCTAAACTTTTTCCTTCTGATTTCTTCTTGCTTTGCATTTTCATTTGCCCTTTTGTCTCAGAAATAGCCTTGACCTACAGTCCCCGTGGGGCAGGGGCAACAGTTGTCACGCAGGACGGGGCGGCAGGGGCTGAGGCCTGGCCCCTCTCCCCACTGCCTCCCAACCCCCCACCCTCCGCAGGCCAACGCTACAGCTCCCGGGAACCCTGGCCCTGCAGGGACTGTGGACTGTGCTCCCCAGGCCCCACCTTCCTTCCTGATTCGGACGCAGCCCTCACACCCCTGAGTCCCTGGCACAGTGCTCCGAGCAGTAGGCGTGGGGCTCCTGGAGTCCAGGGTAGATCACGACCCCGTGGTCTGCCCAGGTCAGGCCAGGACTCGGGACGCGCTGTCCCTGTGGCTGCTACTGTGGGCCCAGCTCCTCGGCCGGGGTCTCAGCAAGCACCTGTGCAGCCAGTGCCGTGGCGTGGCCAGAACCCCGCCGAGAGCGGACGGGGGTGAACGCCCGCGAATGTCTCGCCTCGTGCAGGGGTGTATGAGTGTTGGAGCCTGTCATTTACAATAATCACGACCTAGAATGGGGGCCTGGGGGGCTCTGCTGGTGGAGCATCCGACCCTTGGTTCTGGCTCAGGTCATGATCTCCCGGACGGTGGGATCACGGTCGGTCGGGCTCTGCTCTCGGCGGGGGTCTGCTTGAGGGCTCCGTCCCCCTCGCTCTGCCCCGCTACCCCTCGTGTGCCTATGCTCAATCACACGCTCTCTCAAGTAAATACATAAATCTTTTAAAAAATCATGCTCCAAAGCAACGTGCGTGTGGCAGTGTGCTCAAATGACCTTTCACCTGAGCTCGATGGTGTGCGCCCGCACCGTTCCCACATCTGCCCCGTTTTTTGTTGTTGTTGTTGTTGTTGCAGAGAAAGATCTTTTACTCTGTGGGTTTTGTGAAATGTGGGGGAAAAATATGTCTGTATTTCTCTTTAGGTTGTCCTGGTGCCAAAAAGAATGAGTTCCTGACGAGCATTTTGGACGCTCTGTCCACCGACATGGTCCACGCGGCCTCCGACCCCTCCTCCGGCAGGTAGGGCTCGGCAGCGGAGCGGGCCCTGCGAGGAAGCCCCAGGTGCAGGAGAGCTGGAAGCCGGTGCGGCCGTTAGGCACCCGAGGCTGGTCAGCTTCTCCGGACTCTGCAGGGCTCTGGGAAGCGAGTCGTCTCCCAACATGTCCCCTCGCTCCGTGGGCCTGCAGGTGGTTGGTCCAGCAGCTTTCCCTGGAATGCAGTTACACCACCGAGGGCTGTGTCACCATGGGAAGAGCTGGAACCTGGGGTTCCCAGCGGTCCCATCAGGCAGTGGCAGGTGGGACAGGAACAGAAGGGACCTTCACTCCGCTGGCTCCGAGCCTTGGAATTCCATTTTTGAGCTATCGAGTAGATTTTAATACTTGGAATTGAAGTGTCCGATTTCAAGTTTTCAACACGTTACATATTTATGGTAGAAAAACCCATATAAGGTACGACTTACCATCCTGGGATCCAAGCACACAATCAGTGGCTTTATTAAACAGACGCGGCTCGGGGGTGACTCCTGAAGCTTGGGCCGCTTTTCTCTGGAAGCGCGGCAGACGTTCTGCACGTGTGGGTCTGGGGTTTTGAGTCGAGCTCCTGTAGGATCCCCGAAGTCTTCTGTCCTGTAGCTCCCTGCAGCTGGGCTCCACATGGAGAGCACTGGACCCCTGAGGATTAGTGAGTCCATCCCTTTCTTCTAAGAGGCTTTTTCTGAGAGAGAATCTTCCTATTTCCTTAGCACGCTGGCCTTCCTCCCCACTCCTGCCTGCAGAGCCTTGACCGTCTCGGCTCTTCTGATGATCTAAGGCATCCTGGTCTCCTCAGCCAAAGGCTCTCTCTGCCTCTCTTCTTTAGAGTAAGACTCAAGAAGAGGGAAAAGGGGGACGCCCGGGTGGCTCAGTTGGTTAAGCCGCTGCCTTCGGCTCAGGTCATGATCCCAGCGTCCTGGGATCGAGTCCCACATCGGGCTCCTTGCTCGGCAGGGAGCCTGCTTCTCCCTCTGCCTCTGCCTGCCACTCTGTCTGCCTGTGCTCGCTC